>CABFWO010000656.1:85256-123996 GCA_902155825.1 Timema genevievae | reverse complement strand
CCCCTACTAACTCCTTTTTAATTTCAGTGTAAACTTACCAGTCAACAACCACATTCACAGTTTTAACATTTAAGAACAACATATTTAAATCAATTTCTTTGTTTTTAGTGGGAGTGTGCGAGTAGACTTTTTTACTCCGAGTCGAGCTCGAATCGAGTTTGAATGAAAATATCGAGCTTATTTCGAGTTCGAGTAACGAGTAATATGGAGAAATGTTTGTATTAGAAATATTTCAAGTTGATCGTTTGCAATAAATTCATGAATAAATAATAAACATAAACATACATTTTTTAAGAATTTTTTCCCCCAAAAAGCAATGGTCACAAAAATTTAAATTTTTAAACACATATAAAATAATTGATTAGTTAAAAACATATTTTAAGTAAACAAAAGGTAATATTGAGGGACTGTATTTATTATGAAACAGTATATTATTTAAATTTAATCAAATTAATTAAACTCTGACCCGTTTCGATGGCCGTATGGCCTAAGGTGCTACTCTCGTAGTGGACTAAACCACCGATGACTGGGAGCTCGAGATTTGAATATCGGCCAGGTGTATTAAGTTTTTTTTCAAAAATGGTTTTTCCACTCTATCTTCTTGTAAATGCGGGTACGCTCCCTCTAAATATAATATTCCTAATCCATAAAACCATCAGAGTAATTAGTACATAAGCGTATAACCCGAACGGGTAGTAAGACGTGGAGCTAAAAAAAATATTGAACTCTGAATTTTCGAGCTAAAATTCTTCGAATTTTGTAAAAATCTCCGAGTCGAGTTTGAACAACAACTAAATCTTGACTCAAACTAGAATTTTCGAGTACTTGCACACTCTCAGTATTTAGACTAGATGGCTTGTACTACTGGGGTAGTTCTAATGTCTCAGAATTCACCCTCTCTTAGACATAATTTGATGTTTCTCAAAGATAAAAACATCTTTTAGCCTAGATAATAAAATAATAAAATACTACATAGTATGACACCAATAACTCCTCAATAATCTGTATTATTTTTTGATTGCTACTAAGTGTTCATTTACACTTTTCTTACCCTCTTAGAAAATAATGATATCATGATCCCGGTTCAAATCCCTGATCGTGAGGAAGCGTACGATTATGCTCGTTGGGATGCTCGTTGTTTCATCTTATAATAAATATTTAACAAAATCTATAATTTATAACATTTTAAATAAATTGTAATAACAAATGTGCGTTGTTTTCTAAGGGACCCTTAAAGCGTATGGCCCGGGGATTTGGCCCCTCCAATTCCCCACCCCTCCCCTCCCACTCACCAGCCTTTGTTACTCCCACAGGGCAAACTACGCGAGTCTCAAATAGTTATCCCATTTGATTTTAACCAAACCTCTTCAAAGTATTTGAAAACATAATCTATTAACCAGCAAATACCTTCTTGAAGTGTAAACAAAAAAGTAACTCTCGTTTTTGCGAAGTTCCGTCTCCAAAACCAGTTATATCCACGCTATTGGGGGATTAAAAACAACCTTAGCTAAATCGCCAGAGCGAGAACTATATTGGATATTTCGAAATGTTACTAGATTTAGCTTCATGTAGTCATACGCTAAGCTATGAATTCTGTAGCTGCCACTTTTAATAAATGGATAAAAATATATTGACTTTATGGCTGGTGAGGCAGGAGGGAATTTAAGTTGAGGCACAGCATTGTTATATCTTTGACTCAATTTTGTTCTTGACTAAAATAAAATAAAAGTTTTGTTTTTGACAAATGAAGCTCTGCCTTGAGCTACAAGTGAAGAATGACGGACTATCCCTGTCCAACATAGACTCTTCCTGGTAATATTCAAGTAGAATCCTCAAAGAACGCTTCCTCGGTGGCCAATTATTAGCCTGGCATTCCCCATCGTAATAAACATTGCGGCACATTGTGTTACATCTTAAGGACAAGTCACCATTTTTGACCACAACTATATGGGATTTTTTTCATACTATAATTTTTACTTTTCGAGCTGAATCATTGGTACTTATTGGAAGTAATTGGTTATATTATAAAAATTCAAAGTCATCAGCTACGTTTGAAAAGAATAGAACTACTTAAAAAAAAGCTATGAACAATTTTAAAACTCACTGAGGATTACTTTTTTTTTTAGCAGCACATCTCATCACCGGTTCGGGTTATACACTTATGTACAAATTAAGCTAATGGTTTAAGGGATGAGGAAGGTTATATTTAGAAGAAGTGTACCCGCATTTGCGTGGAGGCTGAGTGGAAAACCCTTTTGGAAAAAAACCACCCAACCGGCTTCTAAACCCGATATCCACGTCATCGGCAATCTAGTCTAACACGAGAGTGACGCCTTATATTTTATTTTTTATTTATTTAGCACCACGTCTTACTACCCGTTCGGGTTATACACTTAAATACTAACTACGCTAATGGATTAGGAATTGGGAAGGATGAATTTAGAGGAAGTGAACCCACATTTTCGTGGAGGGAGAGTGGAAAACCATTTAGGAAAAAACCACTCCCAGTTCACCCGACCGAGATTCGAACGACGCCTTAGAGTCCAGTGGTTCTCAAACTGGGTTCCGTGAAGGGCTGCCAAGGGTTCCGTGAGACAATTATGCGTAATGGCGATAAAAACATTATTAATGCTTTTAAATTGTTATGCTAAGCATTCATAAATATTCTTCTCATTAGCAGCATGTCCAGTTAAACTACGAAAATAAAATGAAATTACATTTTAACACTAACATTATTAAATTCTAAAAAAACACATTAAAAAGTGGATACAGAACAATAAAATTTGAAGTTATATTATTTTTCCCATGCAAAGTATATAACACAAATGTAAGAACTAAATTAATTTTGTTTTGGACTTAATTTATAACATAAGATTACAACTCTAATATATACTTTTTAGTCAAAGCTAAAAAACTTGTAATATAGTTGTAAAGGGAAAGGGGATGAGGCAGGAAAACATAGGGGTTCCTCAGTAGGTTTAGTAGCTTTTGTCAGGTTACGTGTGATAAATAGTTTGAGAACCACTGCCTTAGACCATGCGGCCACCAAAGCAGGTCTGAACAATTATAAAACTTACTTATGAATACCTTGCTTGCATCTTAAGGCTACCTGAAAAAAAAGTGAGTAGTTTTGGGCCAAAGATGGGCGGCGCCATTCCCTGTTGATAATAGTTCAAAGTGATTCATTTAATTTTTTGTTTTTGCACCACGTCTTATTACCTGTTTAGGCAATACGCATATGTACTTAGCACGCCAATAAGCTAAGGATTAGAAAGGTTAAATTCAGAGGAAGGGTACTCGCATTAGCGTGTAAAGAGAGTGGAAAAATATTTTGGAAAAAACCTTATTCATGACCAGGGTTCGAGCCTCAATCTCCCTAACATTGGCGGTCTTGTAGACTATATTGAGAGAGAGAGAGACGCCTTAGACCATGCGGCTACCGAAACAGTTTCTCATTTATCTAGTTTAGTCGTTAGCGAACGATCTATAGCTTGTAGTTTAGCCGTTAGCAAACCCCATAAACCCATGCAAGTAATATTAATATAGGCGTATTATTATAATAATAATAAATATTTAGAAAGTGGTGGTTATTGCTTGGAGCTGTACAAAGGGTAAGTATAATAGGAATTGGGTGACCTGGTGGTCTAGGGGTAAGGTGTTGGACTTCTGTGTTGGGGGTCCGGGGTTCAATCCTCGGTCCCGGCACAGATTTATACAATTGCCAAACCCTTCCTTCACTTCTGACAAGACGTGTATTAATCACAACTTGTGAATGTGTGGAATGCCAGGCCTCCACCGTGGTTCGGATTCCACGTTAAACTGTAGGTCCTCCATTTCATATCACAATCACCCTACCATCACACATTAGCGTAAGTGCGTACAACCCGAACGGGTAGTAAGACGCGGTGCTACTACTACTACTACTACTACTAATAATAATAATAATATAGGAATTTGAAAGAAAGAAACTTTAAATAAATACCAACTTATGTTTTTACAAACAAGAATGATAATAGTCTATTATATTATTAATATTATTTTATATTTTAATAATATAAATCAAAAGTGATAGGGGATCCCATAAATTGGTATTTGAATACGTAAAAGTATGTCTACGAGTAATAACTTTTCTACCCGTCAGAAAAGATTCTTCCATCTAAAATTAGACTCTAAACAAGGAAAAGGTCAGACAAATAATTCCCTTTTGACCTACACAAGTCTGCCATAGTAACTTTATTTTAATCCCCTCGTCTTACTATCTATTCAGGCTATAAGAATATAATATGATAGTTACTCTAATAGGGTACGAATGAGGTAGTCTAACCGTATTTGCGTGGAAGGAGAGTGGGGAAACATTCAGGAAAACCACCCTCAGTAGACCTGATCAAGATTTGAACCCCGATCTCCCCGTCATCAGCAGGCCAGTCTAACACGAGAGTGACGTCTTATAAAGCTCGACCACTGAAGTGGGTGCCATAGTAAATCGTGGGAATACCTTTCTTTGTTTATATGACCGAGCCTAGCCGAAGAATCAAGATTCTTTACTGTCACGTCACTTCATAGTTAACTTTGAACTAGTTCATTTCGAGAAGGTGATCTAGTTCGAATAGTTCAGTTGGAAGACTCGTCCAATTATTCCAACTGCTCGTTGTTCTCCAACTACACATCTCTATTCGGGTCTCAAACAAATAAATTATGACTATTAAGAGAGGGTTTGTTTTTCACAGTGTAATTTCCCATCCTTTATCTATGCTGGTGAGTGGTTTTTTTTTTTACAAATTATGCTTTTCTATTTAGTTTAAGTTAACCTCGGTGGTCTTGAGGTAAATTTCTCGTCTCAGGACCCGATGTTCGTCAGTTCAAACCTAGCCAGGGACGTCGATGGATTTTTCTTGAGCGATACAAATCCGTTGCGCAGATTCCTTGGGAGGGCAAGTAAAGTTATCGGTCCTATGTCAATTGTGGCATGTAAAATAACCTGTAGGTGTGTGAAAACACCTTTCCCGGCAAAATTGGTAGGTCCTTTCACGTTTGATCATAGAAATTAATTGTGAAAGGCAACGGGGAGCCACCATACTTTCTGAACTCTCCTAGTACATGGGGTTTCTACCAGATGTTGCAGATAGAACTAACCAGCTGAAGGACTGAGTGCATGTTCAGCGCAGGATAGATAGAAATTACATCAAACCAACCCTCGGGTTGTTGACTTAAGAATAAGAATAAGAAGATTTAGTTTAAATATCTAATAGACATAAGACTGGCAGCAAATTGTAAAAATAGCCATATTCCAAACTTTTTTTAAAATTAACTAGACCACTGGTTCTTAAAGTATGATTATCCACTATGGGTGCTGTAAAAATAAGGGGCAATTTATAGTTAAGTCCACAAGTATTGAAATAATTTTTTTTTAGTAAAAATAGCTTAGATGAATAATAACGTGTAATAATGAAAAAAGAAATAATCTGCATAAATATGATACATACCACGAAGATTACTTTGTAGATATTTTTTGCCACTACGCATCACCCCTCTTCTTAGTAATATGTCAGGGACTCGAAGGGTGGAACTGTATATATTCTTGTATATCTTATCCCAACATCTGCAAGAATAGAAGAAGGTCTTAATGAAATGTCAGAGATCATGCAGGATCTAGATTTGTTAAAATCAAGGATAACCTGGACAACACAAGACATTAACAACGTTCTAAACACAACGAGAGATGAAATACTTACTAAATATACTCTCCGTGATGGAAGATTTTTTTAAATGAAAATAATAACCTTTTGTTTATAGTCTGATCACGATTTAGTTAACTCAAACATCACAAGGAACGTATGATTATAATGTCATAAATAACTATGCAAATAAGGTTCAAGGCCCTAAGTGAATAATATTAGCAATATTTCAAGACAATGAGGTAATTGGGATGTGGGTGATCGACTAATGGTCTGCTTAATAGACATTATACATGATATGGCTATTATTTATTTTGCGTAAATCTTGAGTAGGTGGTAAGACGTGGGACTTTTTTTACTTGAAACAAGGAAAATACAAATTAGAAGAAGAAAATTAATCCTTGAAATGTTTCGAAACGGGTGTGTTTGACTTTTAATGATAATAAAAAAGAAGAATAAATTATTGAGGAAGACTATATAGTCATTTGTTTGATTTTTATGCTGCGCATCTTATTGCCCTTTTGGACATTCCACCAAATATACCATCTATGATAAGGATTAAAGTTAAAGAAATTCACCAGTACTAACATGGAAAACCACTGAGAAACCCTTATATGTCTGAACTGGGTCGTGATTGAACCTAGGACTCATTGGTCAGAGTCAAGAACGTAAACCAATTCAACCAATCCTGATGAATAGAGAAGATTAGCGTGTTTTGATGATAATATTATTTTTATTTATTTTGTGCTATACAAATTTAAAAAGTCTAAAATAAAATTTTCCTTACTAATCCTAAAATTACGATGATTCGATCAACGGCTCTGTACTGTTCGTAATATATATGTTCCAAACCTCAAGCTCTATCCAAAATCTACAATGATTTTTGTACACACGACGAGGAAAGATAATCTTTAGTAAATACACTAATAACCACGTTAGCAATGTTTGAAGAAATCACAGTAAAATCACAATATGAAAAAACACTCAGTGTATAAGGCCAGAATTCACAACTAATCCACCTGTACTGGTGGTAACGTGGTATGAGGTGTCAGGTTTCCAATATAGCCTTCTCGACTGCTGGTGATGGAGAGGCCAAGGTTCAAATTTAGACATGGGCAATGGGGAACAGGGGTGATTTTACACATGTGATTTGTCACTGTAATTTTCCCACACGCTTTTTGCGTTAGTAAGGGAACACTTCCTCTATCCTTTCATCCCTACACCATAGATTAAACCATTAAATAACTCTTGTGTCAAAACATAGGAAATAAAAAATAACAAATTCAAACCTCCCGAGTCAAAGTTGAGAATGAAGTTTAAAATGTTAACACTGAGCCAACAAACCCCGATCGGTTTATTCAGTGCTCTTACGATGGGTTGAGTTGAAAAGCCAGTTAAGGCAAATATTTTTAGAATTTTTAAATAAAGCAAATCACTTCTCATCCCAAAATTTAAAAAAATATTGATTTAGTCCATACATTTAGTTTAGTTAATTTATTATAAAAATTTCAACGGGTATTTAATATTTGTCACCAGTTTAAAGTATCCGGTGTTTCCAGAGATACATTTTTTAGTTGAATGATTGTTCGTGGAAGAAAATTTTAGATTTTAAAATTCCTGTTTCGAGGTGCACATGTTCGTGTAACGGGGCTAATCATTTTTCAAATTTCTAATCTCTGCGTGCAGTAAATATTGTGCAATTATTATGATTCATGACAAACAAATTTTTAATTTTATTAATATTGTTTTTCTTCCAACCAGGTTTTTAATTTATTTAAAAAAATCTATTCAAAATTTTTAAATTATGGCTTTGAGGTACAAATGTTCGTGCACAAGGGCCACTAATTTGTAAAATTTCAGACCTCTGCTAACGTTATTTATCGCGTAATGCTCATGTCAGAAAAACTCACTATTTATTTACTTTGTTTCTAAACAGGGTTTTAATTAATTAAAAAAAATCTAATCCAAAGTTTAAAATTCTCTCTTCAAAGTTCACATATTCGTGTAAAGGAGCTAATCATTTTTCAAATTTCAGACCTCTGCATGAGGTAGATATCGCTCAATACTCACGAGTCATGATATACGAATAAACTCTTCATTTTATTAATATATATGAGTATCGTGGCATTTGATTTGTGGTTTTTAATTCAGGAGAAAAAGTCCTGATCAAATCCCAGGATCCTTGTGAAAAAAAAATCAAGATGTGTTGATATTGCTATGTGTAAAAAATTGAATAAAATTTATCTTACAGGACCCATATTATATTTTTTTGACATAAAATTCACCAAGTTCGCTAAATCGTTTATATCCTATACACGCTACGTGTTTACACGCTCACGCAGTTTTCAAGAAGTCTAAATTTTACTCGATCAGAGAGTACTGGTATTCTGTATGTTCAATTTAAACTGTCATGAGACCAATTTATATCCCTTTCCAGTGGTAGATCAATGTAGAATTTTTAAAATATCGGTTTCTTTGTTACTCCCACAAGCCCCATTAACGTCATACGGATAGTTTATTGCAACAGTTTTTCTGTCAGCGATAATAACAGGTCCGTCAGATTTTTTTTCTTTTCACAGACACGCAATGACGGATGTCAGTGAAATCGTGACGGCCACCAGTCGAGAAAGATTGGTCGTTTTGAGTGAGGATGGTAAGCAGGCAGGGTCTCACGCTGTCTTGTCATAGTTCCAACCATTGAGTTCTATGAACTTTCATAAGCTAGTTCTATCTATGATGGACTCAAAACCATGTTTTTAATTCAATTAGGTGAAAAAATGACAACCTGGACACGGGAATCGAGCCCGTTATATCAACAACTAGTTAAAGATGGCCCTGAATACGAGCCGAACCAGGATGGCTCAGTGGTAGAACATTGCCGCTAGAAGACAAGTGTAGTGGGTTCTTTTTTTCTCTTTTTTTACGTCAATATTCTAATTATACTAATGGGTTAGGGATTAGGAAGGCTATATTTATAGAAAGTGCACCCGCACTTGCGATGAGGGAAAGTAGAAAACAATTTTGGAAAAACTACTCTGAGTACACCCGAACAAGATGCGAACATCGATCTCCCTGTCATCGGCAGTTTAGACTACTGTGAGAGTGGCGCGTTAGACCATGCGGCCACAGAAGCGGGTTACACTTAATCGAATTAGATTCAGCTTACAGGACTAATCCTGTGGATAACCATCACGTATCGGTTTGTGATACACACTTATTAATAATGTTTTTAATATCTTCTCATGTTTTTATGATTTTAATCGAGCGCGCGCCCTTCCCTCAATACAGATTATAAAGAAAAATACCACGAAACTATGCGTTAATTTTTTAGCTCTGTTTTTTTACTGGGTACCCATTTGGGTTATACACATACATACTGATTACACTAATGAGTTAGGGATGAATGAGGTTTAGTTTAGATAAAGCGTGCCCGAATTTGGTTATCGGGTGATTGGAAAACCATTTAGGGAAAACCACATTCAGTAAACGCGACCGGGATTTTAGCTCCATTATCCTCGTCAACGACAATCCAGTCTATTGCGAGAGTTGCGCGTTAGACCACGCGGCCACCAAAGAAGGTAATTGTCTTGTTCTTTGAAGAGAAGAAGAGAGTATATGTTGTGTGTTATAGTGTTTTTATAGTGGGGTTTTTAAACTGTTATTTTTTGCCTAAATAAATTATTCATTTATTTAAGGTATTTAACGTGCACTTTCTTAACCAACTGAATATATCAGCACACGACTTAAAAACTAACTTAAATCTAGAACAGACACAACATCCAACCGCTGTGAAAGGGGAATCCCACATTTCATCAATCATAGATTTTTCGGCCATTCCTACAATCGAACCTAGGATCCTTAGCTCAGTAGGCAGACACGACACTGGCTGGCCTATGGTACCATACTCCCAAAATGAATCAAATATTTCTTCAGTAGATGCGTATAGTTTAACTTTCTATACACAGTAATCTCAACAGTTGTTGACTATTGGTCATGAGAACAGTTGAAATTGACCGGGAACATTTTAAATAAAATGAAAAGTCATAGTAAAATCCTGCGATTCCCTATATATATTGCGTATCTGGGCTACAACATTAGTAAACCTATTTGTGGAAAGAGCCCAGGGGACACCCGAATGTACGAGTACTAATCATACATACTTTCCTTGGAGGCTCTTTTCATGTCCCGATGAGATGAGGTGATGGTGATAGGGAGTATGAGAGTGTGGAACCGGGGGTCGAGCCTAATTACCCAAACCCTGGTGACCGTTGAGGTGATTCCCCTTTCGTAATACCCAAGGTACCAGCCGAGAATTGAAACCGGGATCCTAGGCTCGCAGCCTAGTGAACTGAAACCGGTTTGCAATTCCCTAAAGCAATGGTTTTTAACCTTGTGTACGCATACATCTAGGGGTACGTGAATACATATTTGGGTGTACGTACAACTTAAATATATAGGTCTATATTTTATTTCATGATAGACTTAGAATAGTCAGGACCAGAATTATGATTAGACACAAGATACTCGGAAGTAAGGACGTGCGATCTGGGATCGCCACTTTTTTCTTTCTCTCCCTCTCTCTCTCCTTGATGTAGATTATAGATTATGAATAACTTGCATTATGCATCAACAACTTTGCGGGTACAGAGTTGAAGAGAATATATATCTGGGGGTACGCGGACAAAAAAAATGTTTAATAACACTTTCTTAGAGAATTGTTTAGATTAAAATGTTTAACGAATTAAACTGAATATATCTACATAGTATTTATGATTTATTTTGGCCAATTATAAAATTTTTATAAATAACACTCCTAGGATATCGTCGCGTTTGGCACTTCCCCTTAGTAGCAAACTAAACTTTAAAAACTTGTTTACTGTTTTTTTATAGATCTTTTCTTGAATTTAACTTAAATTAAAACATTATTAAATGCCAGTCAGATGTTTTCAAAGGAAAATGTTGAATTGGAACACAAAAGTTTGGAGTTTGGTTATTTGCCAAATTTGTATTATGTTTCTTCAGGACACGTATGTACTGTACATAAAATCACTCCCATTTTATCAGAAATTACTTTAAAAAAATTAAAAGTGACCAAACAAATTGCTTAAGTTCTCAAGTAATTTACTGTTTTTTAAATAAAAAACTGCTACTTAAAATAATATTTCCCTTGAGTATGACACGAGGGACCTCGATAAGAGTATTTTAGCAGCAGACCTGACAATATTTTTCCCAATATTCTTCAATAAGTTACATCTCAAGGTCATTAATGCAGTATTCATGCTAAAGTCATGAATTAAATTGACAAAAATTTGTCTACGTGCCACGATAGAAGTCGTAAAACTCAGTCAAACCTAAGTTAAGTTATACCATGTTATAATAAAAGAAAATATTATGGTAAGAATAATAATGACGTGTGGTGGAATTTTATGTCGCAAAATGTGTCTGCGTATTTATTATTTTGCTCTGCTTTATCTGGATAGTTGGGTGCCTTTCCTGATGACTTTAATAGTAAAATAGTTACTTTATTTGTATCTAGAGCCAATGGCTAAAAGTTTTGGAGCAATTATAATACTATCCCTACTCGCCGTGGCTGAGTGGTTACAGCTGTCGACCACATGTTTCATAGACTCTGGTTTGATTTAGGATGGTGCTGGCCAAGACATTTAATATTTGTACACGTCTCATGCTTATATCTATAAATTATAGGGTTATATCTAGCCATTAGTACTAGGCGTACTGTCCTAGGCCACTCTAGTTTTTAAGTTGTGTGTTGATATGATCGAGTGGGAGAATCTAGAACCTCGTTCAGTTTATTGACTGGTAAACCCAATGGGAAGACCTAGGCGCAAATGGAAGGATAACATTAGAATAGACCTGAAAGAGATATGGTGTAATGAGGTGGACTGGATAGATCTCACTCAAGATAGGGATAGGGTGTAATGAGGTGGATTGGATAGAACTATCTCAAGATAGGGATATGGTGTAATGAGGGGGATTGGATATAACTAGCTCAAGATAGGGATAATGTGTAATGAGGGGGACTAGATAACACTAGCTCAAGATAGGGATAGGGTGTAATGAGGTGAACTGGATAAACCTAACTCAAGATAGGGATAATGTGTAATGAGGTGGACTGGATAGAACCAGCTCAAGTTAGGGATAATGAGATGTAATGAATAGAAATAGCTCAATATAGGTATAGGTGGAGTACTTTTTTAGGTGCGACAGTGAACTTTCGAAGTCCTTATGCCATGGGGTAAGTAAGTAATAGAGAAAGTGATGATATGATCAGTGACACGTAATGTTTGACGTGTGAACAAACGGATCCGTCTCGTTTGATTTTATTGTAAAGGGAAGATTACTTTTACATTTCTTCTTATTCCTACAGTCCGGTTTTCATAAGAAGAATCTTATCTGACTGCTAGAAAATTTACTCGATATTTTTTCACGTCTTCATGCTTCAAGTTATGATATGCAGCTGTAACTTTTAGAGATCTTATAAACACTTATAAAATAACATTAATAATATAGTGCAATGCTATCATTACTGACTGCCAAAAAAAGTCTGTGTTTTATAAAAGGTGCTCTCAACCCAAAATCCTGCTATAGCTTCCTAATTTGTACCGAATTAGTGTACAGTACATTTATGATAACAGCCTAGACGGATAGTAAGACATGGCGGACGTAGATATGATTAGTGTATTTAGAATACATTGATAAAAAGGTCAACGTTGGTGGTCTTGGGATAAACTGCTCACCTCAGGGCCTGATGTTCGTGGGTTCAAAACCAGCCGGGATCGATGGATTTTTCTTGAGAGATAAAAATCCATAGCACGACTTACGAAGGGGATGTAAAGCCTTCGGTACCATGTCAATTGTGTCACGTTAAATAACCCTGGAAGGTATGTGAAAATAACTTTCCCGGCAAAATTGGAAGGACTTTTCGCTCTCGATCATAAAAATTCTTGTGTGTGGATACAATAGGTCGGTTTAAAAAGTGTATGTTAAATACCTCAAATAACTGAAAAAAATGAAAAATAAAAAAGGGAATATTATCAACATTGCGTACTGCTCTCATCACCATAGCTGTAGACACGTTTTTTATAACTTTTTTTATAATTAATTGTAATTTTAGGTGATATTGTTTTAGTTAGAATCATTTTTGGGTCACATTTAGGTACTTTAAATTAATTTTTAGGCATTTTTGAACGAGTTTTAAGTTTAACTGAATAAGTATATTTTAAAAAGATATTGTCGACTTTATATCCATCGATAATATACTAAAAAAATACATTTTTAATCACACCGTTGTCAGAATGAGAAGATAATGCAGCCAATGAATTCTGTATCCTTTTTTATTGTAAGTTTATAAAATATACATTCCTGTTAACACACTACAGGGGAAAGGGTTGCGTTGAGAGGGAATATCTTTTTTTCTGAAGCTAATATTCGTAAATAAAATGAATGAACTAGTTTAGCTGTTGTATATTGTTGTTTTCATTGAATTAATATTTTTTAGTTTCCATTTGAATATTTTGTGGTTGATTTGGTCGTGTGAATTTATTACGGGCCTTTAGTTAATTTTTTTTTTTTGTAAATTCGAATTAATTTTATAGAATTTCTAGGTAGTTTAAAAGTTTTTTAAAAATATATTTTCAGGTCATCCAAGTCTGGGCCTTGCTAATCAGTGTAAATACACGGTTAGCCCGGACATGTGTTTAAACACGGCGCACAAAGTAAAAACAAAGGGCTAGTTAAAAATTGTTTAACATTTTTCAATACATATTTCAACATTTATTTTTTTAATGAGTTACATATCTTCAAACTAAGCCAAGGCCTTTAAGTCGAGGAGAGCGCGTTAGTAATGGTCCTTCAGCTCTGAGTGCCTCTGGTTCGAGTCAAGATCGGTGACGTCAAATATGGACAAGTTAGGCTCTAACTGGCTGAAATAATCTTTCAAGTGGAGGTCATTGATGAGCCCAAGATTTAACAGTGCCTCGTGAAATGCCATGTAAGACTAGTTTACTAAAATAATCTATTTATGTATGTGTCATTACCGATTAAACACAAAGAAAAGAATAAAAATGCTTAATTTACAGGAAATGCATTAGGTTTTATCAAGATATTTTAAAATGAAAAATGAAAAAAAAAATCATTTAAAATAGATAATATCATTTTTTATAATCGTAAACGTGCAATTTTCAAACTAGTTTTAGAGTAAAACAAGGAAAAGTGACTAACAATAAAAACGCTTAAATTATTTTATTATTATTATTATTATTATTATTATTATTATTATTATTATTATTTAGCAGCGCGTCTTACTACACGTTCGGGATATACGCTTAAATACTAATTACATTAATGGATTAGGAATTGAGAAGGTTGAATTTAGAGGAAGTGAACCCGTAGAGTGAAATCCATTTTGGAAAAACCACACCCAGTTCACCCGACCGAGATTCGAACCTCGATCTCCCCGTCCTCGGTGGTCTAGCTCAACAGGACTGGCGCTTTAGCCAACTACGCCACCGAGGCGGGTCAATGCTTAAATCGGTATTCAGATTGGGCTTAGTGGCATCCACAATCATAATTTCTAATTCTGGTTCGATCCCCATAGCTTTTTTTTATGTATAAGTTATCACTGCTTTTTCTATATTCCCTCAACACGATATTTCGTGTGCACGTCCTCTTAAATACCTACTTTCCTCATCCAAAACCCGTAGATCTAGCCGTTGATAAAATTGCTTATAAAAGTACTAATAAAATGGGAAACTAATGCTAATGTCCGAAAGCAAGTCCTTAGTTTTAAAGTGTATTTACGACGTTAAAGTGTAAATAATATATTACTATTTTATTTTACATTCATTAATGTTTCCAGCCTATGGTATGTTTCAGTTTTTTATTCAAGTCATATATTTTTCTACTACCGATTTGCTAGGCCTGTCATAGCTTCATATACCTTATCATCTAACTTAAGACAACATCCAGTTCCCGGCCGTTAATTTATCATTGTGAAAGAATAAACACATATTTTCATCAATGATAAATTTACGGTCATGCCGGGAATCGAACCGGGGATCTTTAGCTCAGTAGACAAACACGATACCGACTGAGCTAAGGTGCGTAAATAAGATATGATTACCAGTGAGTTAAAAAATCTGATACCTTAGCTCAGTTGGTTTACACTTTCACATTGATAAATTAACGGGCAGGGACTGGATGGTGTGTTTGTCCTAGTCTTAAGTTAGATTTTAAAGCGTATGAAGCTATGACAGGCTGGTAGTGGAAAATATATGGCTTGAATAAAAAACTGAAACATACCATATGCTGGAAACAAGGTTGTAAGGTAAAATTAGTTAAACAATGTAAACAGGATATGTAGAGTTAATTTTAAGAAACTGCACTAGAGAGATAATTTAAAACCAAGTAAACGCAGTATGTCTGTAGAGAAAACGTTACTGTCCGCTCTCCTAACTCTGCAGGCAAATATTAATGAATACGTGAGAATTTATAATAATCCGAAGGCTCCCACTTAGCTACGAAACTACTGAAGATATATATATATATATAAAATATTAATCATAACTATTGTCAAGATATTGCCAAACCTTTAGCTTCTGACGGTCACACGAAGCTTACATTGATGACAACAATCTACCAAGACTATATTAATGATCGTCAGAGGACAGTAAATAGCAAGTCAAAATTTAAATCTTTAAATTGATTTTAAATAATATATGTGTTTAACTGTATATTGAAAAATATAGTTATTGGGACCTTTTATTACAACATGGAGAAAGATACTATTGTAATTCCCCGGGAACTATTTCCCCTTTCACTCCCTGAGATCATTGATCCAGCCCATTTAATATTTTGCCCCATTTGATTTTTGCCTAATTTGATTTTTGTGCCATTTTATTTGATCCCATTTGATTTTCGCCAAATTTGAGAATCTCTGAGAATTTTTATGGATTACTTTGGTTCGGTGTGTGTTCCTACTTTCACCCCATTTGAATATTTATTCGGTGTATAGTTATAGGGCTCAAATCCAGGAGAGTATGTTGCGGGTGGGGTGGTTGGATGTGAACCCTTTTTGTGGCAGGAATTGTGACATGTTTCCGCTCCTCGCTGGCTGACATTGCACTGCGGCAATGGCGTGTCCTGGATTGTTGACAGGGTGGGCAGAGCTTGTCAAAACTGTACCTGTGATATTTTAACCCCTACTCTGTCCCCATTTGACCAATAATGCATGGGTACTGATATACATGCCTCACATGGAAATGTAGGTTTATTTATTTAGCACTGTGTCTTACTACCCGTTAAGGTTATACGTCTATGTACTAACTACACTAATTATTTTAGCTATTAGGAAGGTTATATTAAGAGGAAGTGTACCTGCATTTTCATGGAGAAAGAGTGGAAAATCCTTTTGGAAAAACCACCCTTAGTACACCCGACCGAGATTCGAACCTCATCAGCGGTATAGTCTAGTCTACTGCGAAAGTAGTGAATTAGACCATGCGGCCACTGAAACAGGTATATAAACACAATTAAATCCACACATTAGGGCGTGCTTCATTTTCACATTTAATTTTAAATGTATCTTAAAACCTGACAACGCACATTAGTACAATTTAATATTGTTTAAAAAAAGTCCTAGAGGATCTCACCGAAATCCTATATTTCTTTATATTTTCGTGACCCATAGGAAAGAGTAAGAATTGTGAGTGTCAAAATTATCGAACTCTAGATTTTAATGGATGTCAACCCCCAGAAAACAAGAAACTAGGTTTTTGCGATGCTGTCTGTATCCCGGCCAAGAGCCGAAACCATTTTACTTATCGGGTTAAAACATACTATCTAGGGTAAGGGTCGACAAAATATCGATCGTGATCGACTGGTTGATATCGCAGCAATTTTCAGTCGCTCGCGTAAGAAAACTATATCGTCACGCAAAGGCAAGCTTACCTTTATTATTCCACTATGATACATCTTATAAGATAGGGACATAGTGTAATCAGTCAAGGTAAGACTGCTACCTTTCAGGGTGGACGAAGTGTACACTTTATTTATTTTATGTATTTTATATAAAGGCAGATACATCAGTATTGTAGGAAATATTGAATTTAAGGAATATATACAAGATGTATAGACAAAATTTAAAGGTATAGTGGAAAATTGAAGGGTGATCGCTGGACATTTGATAAATTTAAAAGTCAATCAGGACCTCAAAAAGGTTGCCAACCCCTGATTTAGGGTTTTATTCAGGTTCCTCGGACAGTTTTTGAAATTATCTAAGCCTAAAATTAGGCGTATTTTACTTAAGGCGACCACCACGGTCAGCGATAAAGTCTCAATCACTGTCAGGCAAAACGGCTTGAAATACAATGATCTGTGTCGTTTTCTGGAACTAGTTATATATTATGTCTAAGCTTATACTCCCTTTCACCCTTCACATATAACCCACCCTTTGTCATGGCAATAATAAAGAGGGGAAGGATAACTACTAAGCTTCTCATCTCAAGGTAAAGAGGAAGGCTATGCTAGTTTTAAAAAAGATCTAAAATTTTGTTGTGAATGGAGATCCACCCCAACAATTTCCGTAATTTGGAGTGACACCAAGATATTTACCATTTAGGTACAGTTTTAATGGCCCCCAGGGATATAATAACAAAGACTGCGTCGCTGCACCGGCTGTCTGAGCAAGAATCAGTGTTGCCAAACTTCCAACCACTGTTTAAATCTGTTTTACTTTTGGTTGGAATGGGTCGTATTATTATTATATTTATAGTATTTGACGAGGCCCTATCTTTTTCCGACTTTAATTTTCTGGTTTTGTTTCTCACGGCGTACCACCTGGAAAAATTGTGCGTACCACAGTTTGGGAACCACTGACTTAGAGGGTACTTTACAAGGCTACATCTCCAATGTTGATATCTCCACAAATCTTAGAGATACGAAATAGCTCATTATTGCAAAGTTGTAGGATTGTTGAAAATACAAATCTTTTATTTGAAATAACATTCTATAAAAAAAATATTTTCCTAGTTATAGACAAATATATTTTTTTAAATAGATGTTTGTGGGAAATGGGGCTTTGAAAATGCATAGAGCAAATGTGTTTCTGTAACATGGTATATTATCTAATGTGAGCTCTTTGGTGAAATGAAATATTAAAGTTTATAAAGCCATGTATATTATCTAATGTAAGCTCTTTGGTGAAATGTAATATTCTACTTTATAAAGCCATGTATATTAATTAATGTAAGCTCCTTGGTGATATGTAATATTTCAAGTTTATAGAGCCATGTATATTATTTAAGTGTAAGCTCTTTGGTGAAATGTAATATTCATGTTTATAAAGCCATGTATATTAATTAATGTAAGCTCCTTGGTGAAATGTAATATTCAAGTTTATAGAGCCATGTATATTATTTAAGTGTAAGCTCTTTGGTGAAATGTAATATTCATGTTTATAGAGCCATGTATATTATTTAAGTGTAAGCTCTTTGGTGATATGTAACATTTCAAGTTTATAGAGCCATGTATATTATTTAAGTGTAAGCTCTTTGGTGAAATGTAATATTCATGTTTATAAAGCCATGTATATTATTTAATTTCACTTCATCTTATGATCAGTCTTAGGCTTGCTACGTATATGGATTCCGTTTGTTTATGCACTCAGTTTATTGCTCTACACAGGGGCTTGGTACCATTTTGTCTCAATTTTTGCCATAATTATTATGTCAGAATTATTTTTGGTTCTATTTTCATATTTTGTAAATAGTATTTTCCTACATAGGAGCATGGAAGGTATTGTACCTCCCAGTTTCCAAGTTAAAGGAAAATTGTACCATTTGAAGGTAAAGGAGCTAGAAAGTCAGTGGCGTACACTGTACCATCTATTTAATAAGCTTGACTATCGGTATTTTCTTTAAATTTTGCCATTTTGTCTACATTTCATAGCCCTTTACTTATAGGTAGCCCTATTCAAAACAATTATGCGCAGTCAAATTTTATTAAAATAAAAACATAAATTATTTGAATAGACATTTAAAACGACACCTTGGTGCTGGAATGGGCAAATAAGATATATTTATTATTCAATCCTAATTTCAGCTAATTATCTTAAGACGAACTTGAAATTTGGCATTGCATATTTGAAACAAGTTTGTCATACTGTGGCTCTTAAGAACTTATCGAGATTTGCAAATATCATGCCAAATGCTGGTCTTTCAATACTAGATCTACGATCTCATTGCATTAACTGAAGAGAATTCCAATTCGCTTAGCTAGTGAAACCAAAACATAAAGTGAGATACGCCGTAGTTCTCCAAGTACTATGCACATTTTTCTGTAGTTATGTTGCTAAACAAAATGTGATGTAATACTCAATGACTTATTCTATTTTTGCTCTCTCTTTCACATTAATTATATCATCTTCAAAGAGAAATGAAAAACATAATATCTTAAAGCCTAGAGAAAATTAATCGAATATTTTATTAAATTCTTTTACTAACATAATCACAATAATAACTTTATCTGACAGATAGAAAAGTTACGAAATCTACGTTCACCCACTCACAAATTCAAGTCATGTTATTTGCAGCTGTTACTTTTACTATAAGTTATTATCAATAATTAAATATAAAATAAGACTAAAAAATACATTATAAAGTTATCAATGTTGTCCTCAAAAAATTATGTTTGTATTTTCTAAAAGTTTATTTTTACTTTAATTCTATTAAGAATGGACATCACAAAAGTCACAACAATATAATAGTAGTAAATGTTGTATATTTATGATTTTTAATGTGTGAGGTTCTTGACAAACTCAAATGTTTGTTTTATATCTTTTGTTTTTAGAATGTTTTTGCCCTTGCTTAACACGCTTAACACCATTGAGTCAACACTGTGCTATTGTCTACTATAACGCCATGCCTGGCTGGCTCAATGATAAAATCGCTTTGTTAAAAACAATGAACGTGTAATCATCTGTTCTGTTATCAAGGTTTCTTTGATCGTTCCCAAGTTTTCACTCTTAGTTGTAAGTGAATTTAATAGTGGAGCATGATACTATCCTGTGTGAAGGTGGAAAAAAGCCCGAGAGTTTTAATTAAAACTGCAGGACTATTTATGTATAGTACAATTAATTATTGTAAGTTTTCACAGTTTACACAATGAGATATTCGATGATCTTCTGAAATAACTTGAAGTTGGATTAGGTATATGTATATTAATATTATGATTTATGTATTTTTTATGTTCACAATAGTTTAAATTTTGAGCTTATGAGCTTATGAGCTGGTCAATCAAATTCTATTTAATCATAAAATTAGATAATCATTAATTACCTAGTCAAATAATTTTCAAGTATAGTTTTAAAATGCGATTAGTATACAATAATACATAGATGGTAAAAATAAAAAATAAAACACCTCTGGTCACACGGTGAATATAGTGTGGTGAGTGTATTTTGCAGTTTCTTAAAATTACCTACATTAATTCTGTTACCAAGCAGAAAATTAAAAAGTAGCGTTTCTGGTCTAGAAAACTGAGATTAACTCTTAGGGGACTAGTTGTGCTGATAACATTACGCCCTCTATCCACAGAAGTTAGCATTATCTTTATCAACAGATAGCGGTAGCTTGGTCGGTTTAACTCAATTGTAAGCTGAAACTATAAAAGTTTTTTTATAGATTAAGCTGATAGAAGTGAGTTTTCATCACAAAAAATATAATAAACAGTAAAAAAATAGTTCACAAATATGTACAGCAATCCGTGTGACCGGTAGGTTTCACATAGAGCCAGAAAGCTCGACTGGTTTGCTCAGCTATGACCTGGGAGGTCGGAAATTGATTCGAAAATAATTACCAAGGGGTGGTGTCTCCGTGTGGTGAGTTACTTTTACAGTCGTTTCATTGTCCTCCTCTGATTCAAATGATGGTACACTTCTTTTACTCACCTTAATCCGCCTGTGTTCTTAAATCTGCTTAAGTTGCGAACCCCAAATGGATACCTAGTAAAACGCGTTGCTAAAAAAAAAGTTGCGGATATATCATATCGGTGGTTGCGGGATCTAACACGCCATTATCGGGTATAGTGGAGTTCGAACCCTGACCGTGAGTAATGAGGTTGTTTTTAGTATTTAGATTTCCATTCTCTCTCCTCGCAAATGGGGTCAAATTTCGACCTTCCTCATCCCTACCCCTATAATTATAACTATGCGGATAGCTATAACGGGTAGTGGGACGTGGTGCACAAATTTTGCGGATCTCTCCAACTGGCTTGATTCTAAAAATACATCGTGTACACTCCGTCTACCATGAAAGGCAACAAGACTGCCTTGCACAGTTTCACTATGTCGTAGCTTGTAAGATTGGGCCATAGTGTAATTCGTCAGGTTAAGACGGCAAACTTTCAGGGTAAACGAGGTGTGTTTAACATAAATCAAACGAAACTTCCCGACTTGTAAAGATTTCAAATGTTCTCAATCAAACGGGGAGACGTCATCATAGAGGGTGTGCCCCACGTTTTCATCATCAGAAGAAGCATATGGTCGAAGGTGAAAAGAACCTGAATTAGTTGGCCAGCAGAAATTAATTTATTGTTTGTGTTTACTTCGATAACCTCACCTGTTAAAAGTTGAGAACCATGTGTGACGTCATCGGATGGCCGTGTTTCTAGTAACCTTTGTAAAGCAGGATTTAGATACGAACTTTGACCTCTGAAATGCTAAAAAACAAGGCTTGTGAAAATGTTGCACCCACTCAATATGAACTACACACTAAACAAGTGGAAACTACGATTATTACTTTGATAAATGATATGATATAACCTGCTTCCGTAGCCGCATGGCTTAAGGCGTCACTCTCGTGATGGACTAGACTGCCGAGGACAGGGAAATTGGAGCTCGAATCCCGGTCGGGTGTAATTAGGATGGTTTTCCAAAATGGTATGCGAATGTACTTCCTCTAAATTGAACCTTCTTCATCTCTAACACATTAGAGTAATTAATACATAAGCGTATAACCTGAATAGGTTGTAATACGTGGTGCTAAAAACAAATTATGAAATTATATTTTATTTTATTAACGATGTCTTACTGCCAGTCCGGGCTATCCGCATAGGCATATAGGCATAATAGAGTCTATTTAAGAAAAAACCCTCAGTACTCTCAGTAAGATTCAAACCTAGACCTCCAAATACACGTAAAACCATACTACACGAGCTTGATGGCTTTGTACACTTTCTTACCGATACTAGTACATATTACTTGTGTTTTAAAACCTATGTTTTTGAAATCGTTAGTAAGAAAATTAATATATTTGATATAATACTTAGCTAATAGTATTCGTAAAATTGAATCTGACCCTGAAGTTCAGGTTTTGACTCGGCTAAAATCCCAACTGGGTTCACCTGTGGTAGTTTTCCAAATCGTCTATTTCCCCATAGGTTTTTCATTCTATTTTCAGGTCAGTTCTAGTGCATTCTTTCTTAGAGGTCCTCTCCATCCTTACCCATCTAAATAGAGTGGTTAGTAACTTTTGTGTTAAATATAACAATAAAACTGGAAAACATTTTTAGATTTACGAGTTTAATCTTTTATGTAAACGTTTTAGGAGAATAATCGAACCCATAACCTGGAAACTTAGGGTTAGCACGCCAATATTCTATCACTGGGCTATCCAGGATTTGTTTTGTGCTTAGAGTCATTCTTCATTTATAGTTTATGGCTGAGTATGTAACGGACGCGTGAAAATCTTTATTATGTTTTAATTTTCATTAAAACATACTGATTTACTTATGACTCAACATATTTGCATGTTTATACGTGTTGCAAATTATGATTTATTTATTTTTTGCTTAAAATATTCTAATGCCCGTATCGTGTATCGTGGGCTGTGTTTGCATAAGTTCATTTGATAAAAACTGAATGTGTCTGCGATGGTATCAACTCTTTCAGTTTAGGTTGTAAGTTAAGGTATGTTTGAATAAAAATTATAATATATACTTTTCTTCGCTTGCTGTCCAATGTCCAGTAAGTAATTTATTCTCGAATTATTTCTTCTATTTAAAAAAAAATATGTTTCAAATCCAAAACACACGTGTAGTTTTAAAATCAATGTAAAAATATTTTTAAAAAAAATCATGAAAGTAGCAATGTATAATTATTTAGAATATTAATGCCATCATAATGGTTCTGTGATATACGTATAACTCATCTACGGTAGGAGTGTAGGTAAGTGATAGTTAGTAAAAGCTGCCTAATCTACTCTCATGTATCTATTCGCCAAACCGTATAGTCTGCCAGACCATATCTTGATTTGTTGTCATTTATGTTAATCAAAACTTTCATAACAAACCATTTGTTTTTAATTCTGTTTATCTTTAAACAGTTTTTACATCTTCTGCTAGCTGTCAGCTACCAACACTCCTATGGTGAATAGACTCTAGAAAGAAATGTGTACAGTAGTATTTTGATAGGAAGAGACTTTTAGAAAATACAAGCATATTTTTTGCTGTCAACAATGATATAATTCTACCTATATATTTAAAAAAAAGTTAAAGCTGGAGATAACATGAACTGACGTGTGGACACGTGAAAGTAGATCTAGTAGTTTTTCTAGCTGTTACATAAGTCCTCTTCTTATTAAAATTGAACTGTATTTGCCAGAAGGTAGACAAATTTGTTTATATTATTTGTCCAGAAATTATGAGGCGTAGAACCTTCGTGGGACATATATACAAAATTTGTACAATATTTAATTTATTTTGTGCCGCGTCTTACTACCCGTCCGGGCTATCCTCATCGAAAAATACTAATAAGGTAGGAGTGTAGATGGTAAAATTTAAAGGTAACGTATCAGAGTAAGAAACAATTTAGTAAAAAAAACACCCTTAGTACGTACACCCAGCTGTCAATTAAATCCTCGAACTCCTTCTCACTCAATTTTATTTAATTTTTATTTATTTGAGGTACTTAACGTACACTTTCTGAACCGACTGATTAGATCAGAACACTAGAATTTCTATGAGCGATAATGAAAGGGTCTACCAATTTTCACACACCTTCTAGGGTTCTTTAACATGTTACAATCGACATGGAACCGACGTCTTTACTTCCCTTCTGAAGGAAGTTGTGACAGATTTTTACTGCTCAAGAAAGATCCGTCGACCACGGCTGGGTTTGAACCCATGAAAATTGGGCCCTGAGACGAGCACTTTACTCCAAGACCATCGATATCGGTGACCTGGTGGTCTAGGGGTAAAGTGTCAGACTTCTGTGCTGAGGGTCTGGGGTTCAAACCTCGGTCCCGGCACAGATTTATCTGATTGCCAAACTCTTCCTTCACCTCTGACAAGACGTGTATTAATCACAACCTTGTGAATGTGAGGAATACCAGGCCCCACCATGGTTCGGATTCCACGTTAAATCTGTAGGTCCTCCATTTCATCTCACCATCACCCTACCATTACACATTAGCGTAAGTGCGTATAACCCGAACGGGTAGTAAGACGCGATGCTAATAATAATAATAATAATGATATCGACCCCTGTTACTGAACAACAAGGTTATACGAGCTTTGAGTTTACTCCTAGCACCCACCGATACGAATAGCAAATTAATTAGGTGTTGAATCTCTTGATCATATAGGCGTTCTCATCACTCGTATGTCTACCATTCTATTTGAAACTCTACACTGGGATGCACAGTTGTATAATTTGTACTCGCTTTGCTCGTTGGGGGCTCCGGCCCCAAACCCCCAGTGAGTTTTCTTTGCAAGTGGATGTAAACTAATGTAATTCCAGCGTTGTTTTGAACGTAATAACTTAAAGTTACCGGTATTGTATTGTATATACCGCACCGAATTTAAAGTTGGTGCGGTATATACAATACAATACCGGTAACTTTAATTTTGAATTTTTTTTCCGTGGGTTAATTTTTTTTAAATCTTTTTGGAATTTTTCCGTTGGTTACAGGCTTTAATTTTGCCTATAAGTTTGGCAAATTTCAAGTTTCTAGCTCATCTGGAAGTGGCTAAACATTAATGTCAGTGAGTGAGTGAGTGAGTCAGCTATGTGGCTTTATAGTAGTATAAAGCCCTCAAGGCGAAATGTGTTTCAAAAACAATACTCCTTATAATATCTAAATGGCAAGCGACCTATATTTTGTAATCCTATAGTAACAAAGATGTTGTGATTGAATAAAAAGAATTGTAGCCAATGATAATGACAGCCGTGAAAGTTGAATGATAGCACAATTTGATCAGTCCTAATTATTTGATCTGTTGTAACCAAAATTCCCGAAGTTTTCCTTCTATGTCATCACACCCTGAAGGCTAAACGAGTGACGAAAGGCTGGGCTGTAGTGTTCCGCGAAGTATTGGACCGCGGCAGACGACAGATAAAGTGAGGTTGTTTCCCTGACCTTGCCGTGATGATCATGCCCCATGTCGCCGTAATGTTTTCACATGTAGGTTACTCATGTGTAGGTAGGTGAAGTGACGAAATGATCTAGTAGTTTCCTCTCCAATCACCAGGGTTGACACAACGTGAGAGATAAGTACTTAATGAGACACGGGAAAGTGCATTAAGGTTGCTCGAACTCGAAATATTTCGCAAGACACCAATCGAAACAACATGGACATTTCAATTTGTCTTTTATTTATTCGGAACGGGTGGTTTTTTATTCACAAAATGTCTCAAGAGGTTTATCTTTGCTTCACGTCGCAGTCATATTATCCGTTCAGGCCATATGCATTTTAAATAAGTGAATGAGAAGGGTAGAATTTAGAGGAACTGTACTCACATTTGCTTGAAGAGGAGAATAGGAACATAGTTGGGGAAAAAACACACTCAGCACACTTTACTGGGATTCAAGCCTTGTCCTCCCATCACCCGTAAACTAAACCAGATAAGCCTGACATTTAGTCGACGTGTCCACCGATACGGGTGTATTCAAAGATAAGTAGCTTTGAGTATAGGTTCTATATTTTTAAAAATTCCAGGGAAGGTATTATGAAAGTTAAAATTTTAGCACATAATGTGACCACGTGGTCTAAAGCATTAGGCTCGCAATATACTAGTTTGCGGGTAGGTCAATGTTCAAGTCTCTACTGGATGCATTGAGAGCGGTTTTCCAAAGTGATTTATCACTGTAGTTCTCTCATTCTCGTTGATCCACTGCATTTATTTTATTCTACCCCCTCTTTCTTAGCCATTAGATTAAGTAGAAATAACCATGATGTTAAACTAAGTAATAAAACAATATCATAAGTATATTTTTACATCAAAATTAAAATAATATTACGGACTGTCTATTTTGCGTTAGCAATAGCATTTGCAAGGCCGTAACCAGCCAATAATTTCAGGGGGGGTTTGGTGGGGCACATTCCCCAATTGCCAGAAGCTAGAATTTTTTTTAAATGATAAACAATTCTAGAAGCTATTTGAAGTTTTTTTTTGTAAAACAACTCCCTAACTGGTCAAGGCTAGGAAAAATTCTAAATATTAAACACCGCTAGAAGCTATCTGAAGTGCTTTTTATGGTAATACAGCTTCCTAATTTGTACCTGTATCTTAATTTTGATATTGTTTGAACCATAAATAAAGCCACGTATATATTTTGTTAATAAAATTTCGGGAGGGTTTGAGCCCCCCCAAAAAAACCTGGCTACGGCCGTGAGCAGTTAGAGCAAATAGTTTCCATTTTTCAAAAGGTGGTATCGTTTCGTCCAAGCTTAAAACAAATTTATTATTATTTAATTAACGGTGAGGTAAATAAGTTGTTTTTTCAAAATTAATATTTTAATTCTTAAATGAAGGTTGGTTAAATTGTTAGTAAAATGATGCAACTGTCTATGAAAGAATCTTTCATAAGTTCGATTTTTCTCATACGTTAAACAATAATTTTAATTAATAAGCAAACATTTGATTTCGAAGCTATTTCTCAACAAATGTAAAACAATTATTACAAACTATATCATTTTAGAAAACTTCAACGTTAAATCAAAAGTTGTGGCTCAAATACATATTGATCTGCTTCGGTGGCCGTATGGTTTAAGGAGCTACTCTCGCGATAGACTAGACTGTCGTTGACAGGGATATCGAGGTTTGAATCCCATTCGGGTGTACTGAGGAGTTTTTTCCCTAAATGGTTCTACATTCTCCTTCCAAGCAAATGGGAATACACTTAATCTCAAATCTATCTTTTTAATCCATAACTTATTAGCCTAATTAGTAGGCCTACATATGCGTAGTCCTATAGCCTGAACAGTTAGTAAGACGCGGTGCTAAAAGAAATACATATTTTAAAAAATAACGTAAAATTTTCTTTTTTTTAGATCCATTACTGTTTCCAGCCTATAGCCTGGGTCAGTTTTTTATTCAAGCTATATATTTTCCACTACTGGCTTGCTAAGTCCGTCATAGCTTCACATGCTTTATAATATATCTTAATACTAGAACAGGCACAACATCTAGTCCACGGCCGTTAATTTATAAATGTGAAAAAGTATTTCCCATATTTTTTTCAATGATAAATTTTCTCCCATACTGGGAATCGAACCCGGGACTCTTAGCTCAAAAGACAGACGCCCTACCAACTAAGCTTAGGTGTCAGGTTTAAATTTGTCAAGATGTTGATTATGAATAAACTTTCCTTTTTATGAACTAAGTTTATGGGTGTGTATCTTCATTCGGGTCAGATAGAGCCAAGCCACGGAGAAATAACTAAAGTCGCCTGCACTATGAAAGTGGTCAGGTACGTTAGTCATCACTGCGCAGTTAAAAAAATATAAAAAAATAGTTTTTTATTTTCAAACCACACCCTTATTAGGAAGCCACGCAGTTTAAGGTGCGAAACTAGCATCGTATAGAGTTTTCGCTGACGGTGAGGTCAGGGTTTGAATCCCGGCCATGGGGTGTTTTATCACATGTTATTTCCTGTGGTTTCCTCATAATCTCTCCAGGATGATGAATGTTAAATTCTTCTAAAAGTATACTTTTCCACAGTTGGTGGCTTATTGAAAAGATCGTTAACTGGAGGACCATTAGTTCGGACCATTGTGGTATCTAATATGTTTGGTTTTAGTTTAATCTAATTTTTTAAACATCATATCTCATTACCCGTTCATGTTTTAATGTGTTAGAGATGAGGAAGGTTGAATTTAGAGGACGTGTACCCGTATTTGCGTGGAAAAGAGTGGAGAACCATTTAAGTAAAATCATCCTTAGTACACCCGACTGACATTCGAACCCTAACATCCCCCTCATCAGCAGCTAGAGGGACGCCTTTTAGATCTTGCGTCCACCAAAGTGGGGTTTTGAACTATTTGATACGAGTAATATCGTTTGAGTCTGAGAATGCGCCTCTATTGAACTCCGGATCACTCATAATTCACCGGATTTCGCGTGGCTTTCATAACTAAATCTTTGATCCCGTCAGGTTTAGGACCATAATTTCTAAGGGGATGGTTGGTCATCGTCAAAGATCGCATGCCTAACGATCAAGTGGATGGATAATAACATGATTGACCCGCCTCGGTGGCCGCGTGGTCTATCGCGCCACTCTCGCAGTAGACTAGACTGCCGAAGACGGGGAGATCAGGGTTTGATACCGGTCAGATGCACTGAGGGTGCACTTCCACTAAATTAAAACCTCCCCAATAGCTAGCACATTAGTGTAATTAGTGCATAGGCATATATCCCGAATGGGCAGGAAGACTCGTTTATAAAAAAATCGTGATCAACTGCAATGCTAATTGGCCATTTCTATGAGGACAATGAGTTTTGTCATGGCTGAAAAATGTATTACTTATGTTTATTCTAATTTGACTTACCACCCAGTTTATGTATCAACACAGGCTATCAGTGATGTAACCTACATAACATAATTGAAAGATATATGACGAGGAGAGTGAATATGAATTAAATTAACAGGCCTCACCACCATTGATGCATGGATTGAGTGGTTAGACTAAGGTATGATTTTGTTGATTAAGAGTTACTTTATAAGTCAGGTAAACCTTGTGTTCAGAATATTTAATACTCTTAAATGAATATGTCAAATCAACGGATGTTTGATGAGCAAGAAAACTCCACTTACTTTCAACAGATGAAAACGAAAGTTTATTTGTCATAGAAGTCTGGTTACCAGATGTCAATAGCTCTGTAGTTCAACAAGAAGATGAAACCATTTAATTGCAAATAGCCAATCAAGCACATGCTGGGCTGTGTATGTACTTCAGTTTACAAACCGAGCTTCAAGGAGAGGACTTTAAGGGGGTACAATCGTTGAGTGATGAACTAGAATCATTAAACTTGTAACTAATATCGAGATTAATCTAAATGGTGGACTAAAAGTGTACTTTAAAGCCCCCTCCCCCCATTAAATTGAGAAGGATGGGAAAACCAAAGTGATAAATCATCACATGCGGTAAAACACCACACCCCTTGCACCAGGCCGAAATTCGAACCTCGACCTCCATATTCCAAACAATCAATTATATTGTTAGCCTGACTATTCAAATCACGTGAACACCAGTGCGAGAACCTAATTTAAATTAAATATAAGTGGTAGAGATGAGAAGTGTAGTGCCTCGTGGAAATGTACCGGCATTACCATGATGAGGAATGGGAAAACCAGAGCTATATATCCCATTAGGCAAATCACTGTGAAGGCACCGAGACAGGATTAAAGTATCAAACCGGGGAGACAGGATTAAAATATCAAACCGGGGAGACAGGATTAAAGTATCAAACAGGGGAAATCGATTGCGTCCAGAAAATAGTTTTGGGATCATTAGGACTTAGGGAGTGGTGTCGAGTTGCGTTCAGACACGTCTCACCTATCTGACTCTATTACTAGAGCAATAGGCGTTTTGGTTCGTTTTCACTTACTACCCGTTCGGGTTATACGCTTATTTACTAATTACGCTAGTGTGTTAAGAATTGGGAAGGTTGAACTTAGAGGAAATGACCCGCATTTGAGTGAAAGGAGAGTGGGAAAACATTTAGGAAAAACCACACCCAGTTCATCCGACCAAGATTCGAACCTCGATCTCTCCTTCCTCGGCAGTCAAGATCAACATGAAGCTAGCGCGTTAGCTAACTACGCCACCGAGGCGAGTATATATAGTTTTTTACTCTCCCTCCACGTAAGTGCAAATATAATTCAATTCTCATTGGAAAAGCTTATCTGACAGCCCGAAAAGCTATTAGATCTACTTTTACGTATTCATACGTCAGGTCATGCTATCTGCAGCTGTCCCTTAAGATATATTATATTATCAATACCTACAAAATAACATAAATAATGTTGGACCCAAAAGTATGTTTGTACTTAAGGTTTCTTCCTACCAAAATCCTACTATAGCTTTCCTCTAGATTCTGTCCTATTTAACCTTACCGGTACCCTATTACCGTAATTAAAATGCGTATAGCCCAAACGGGTATTAATACGTGATGGATATTTTAAAAAAATCATTATCTGGGTAGAGACATTTGTATATATTATTTAATTTTACAAGCCCATTTCCGGTGATTGAAATGACCAGATAACGGCTGAACTGATTTTGGACAAATGACAATCTATTTTAAAGGTCGGGGACCCAGGATGTCAGAGAAACTGATTTAGCTTCCAAAGATACCCCAATTCTCCTACTGGATTTCCATCTTTTCTGCTGTGTGCGTAGTGGCTCATTTGCACAATTATTTTTTGTTTACATCACCATGGAAACTCTGATTCGTGTATTACTTAATAACTTTGGTTAAAAAAAATTAACAACCCAATTCTTAGCTAGTGGTATAAAAGAAAACTACAAGGTGTGAGACCGCAATCGAGCCATACCGACCAAGCGACCGCAGCCGTTATCAATGATAGTGCCAACATTTACGGATAGAGGATGTCATGTGGTCAGCACAACGAGCCCTCCGGCCATTAATCTCAGTCTTCTAAACAGGAGTTGCTAGTTCTTTATTCAAGTAGTTCCTCATTTGTCCTTACGAGGCTAAGTTTGACCCCAATCCATACCTACTGTTTCACACAAGGATTCTGGAAGCGCTGGGGATCGAACCCTGGACCTCTGGGTCTGTAGTTAAGAACCCTGACCACTAAGAGGCCGTCACCTAGTCGTATAGTGCAACAAATAGATAAATTACGGCAGCAAATGTGTATATACCAAACAAACCAATGATAGGAGATTATAAATGTATAATTTTGTGTGCATCGTTGCTTTCTCTTCTTATTTATCTTTAAATATTTGCCTCTTGTATTTATCTAAATTGCTAAGAAATTAAATATACTGAGTTTGAGTTGAGATAAACTTGAGAGAAGGATCCTCTTAAAGTTTTAATCGTGATGTGAAGTGGTAAAATATGCGTTTTGCTTACACGACACGCCGAAAGTATAAAATCTATGTAAAGTTGAGTTGATTGCCTTTGGCGAGTAAACTTTTAACTATAAAGCCGAGTGTGAAGCCTCATTCTTTAGAAATGTTCCCAATAAAAAGTTCTGAATACATTTTAGACCTATAATCTGCGGTCATTGCTGCAACGATCCACTATTACAATATAATTTAGACAGATAATTTTTAGGAGAGTTTCTTACTACATCTTCAGATTATACGTATGTGTATTAATTACGCTAATGAGGTATGGATAAGGAAGGTGAATTTAGAGCACGTGTAGCCATATTTGCGTGGAGTGAGAGTGGAAAAATATTTAGGGAAAACCCTCCTCAGTACTTCCGACCAAGATTCGACCAAGATTTGAATCTCGATCTCCCCGTCATCGGTATTTTAGTATATTGAGGGAGTGGCTCGTTAGACCATGCGGCCATCGAAGTGGGTTTGTAATTAATCAAAACAATTTTTTAAACGTCTTGGCGATATATTTATCGATACGACCCCCTATTAAGGGACGTCGTAACCACATGGAAGCAATAACGCCTTGAAAATGTGGTAGTGAGTGTGTGTGGTTTACACCTTATATGTTTGAGAGAGTGAGCGACCACATGTGGCCTTGGTGTTTCCCAAACACTGGACAGTGCTGGTGGTGGTGATATGTTCCAAAGAGGACGCGGGTTGGCTCGACATTTCAGTCGGCCGACTGAGGGAGGTGCGGAGAGGAGGAATGTCAGAAAAGAGAGGATGGATGAGTTTTCGACATGGTTACAAATCTCTTACTCACCTGCTGTTGTTTATTCCAAGCACTATTTTTTTAAAGTAGCCTCTGTCCACGTGGTTTAAGAGTAACATTTTATTTACACACTCCATGCCTGTGTACAAGCTTAGAGGTTGAGGAAGGTGGTATATTAGATGAAGTGTACTCGTATTTGTGTGGAGGGAGAGTGGAAAATCCCTTAGAGGGAAATAACCTTTAGGACACACGACCGAGATTCGAAACATCGTCATCGTCATTCCAGTCTATTGCGAGAGTGACGTATTAGACCATGCGGCCACCATAGGAGGTCTTTCATGTATTCACACGTCAAGTCATGTGAACTGTAGCTTTCACTTTAGATAGATCTTATCAATACCTATAAATTAATGTTATAAAAAGAATGATATCGATACTAACTACAAAAAAAAAATCTGTTTTTATTTTCTAACATGATTTTCCTATAAAAATTGGGCTACAAGTGTATAGTATTAGGAGTGATGTAAGCTTGTAGATCGCGTGTTGGTAGAGTTTGTGAATTTATAAAGTGCAAGTTAAATAGTCACACTTAAAAAATTAAAATAAATAAGAATCATGGCTGATTTTAGTGTTGGCTGGAAAGTGTATTGGATTATAAAAATAATGATTTGCGCACATTGATTTAGCGTGCACTTTCTAAACACGGGACTACATTTCTTTCAAACTAATTGAATCAATGTCTAGGTTGGGCATCTTTTGTTATCCTGATGAAACACTGGATATGTTAGCTCAGCATGACGGGGCAAATATGTTGTTGCGCTTTGTCATTGAAGTTTTTTTTATTATTCTATTACAATGCTAGATTGATTGGGAGTTGTCTTCCTGTCAAAGGAAGGGATGAGTTAATTCAGAGAGAACGAACACACTAAGAAAAACTCGGTAGTGAAAATTCAAACTAAAGGACCGCTTTAAAAAGAGTTTCCAAAAACTGTGGGATGTTTTGGTTAAAATAGGAAAAATTGACATCGCGAATCAATTTTTTTTAAATCATTAAATTTAACACCATGGCTTACCATCTTCGATGGTCGAGTGATTTAAGGCGTCACCCTTGCAACAGACTAGACTGCTAGTTATGGAGGAGGATTAAGGTTTGATTCCCAGTCGGGTGTAATGAAGGTGGTTTTCCTCTAAATGGGTTTCTATTCACCCTCTACGCAAATGAGGGTGTACTTACTCTAAATTCAATTTTCCTCATCCCTATCTCATTAGTGTAATTAGTACATATGTGTATAGTTCAAACGGGTGGTAAGACGGGGTGCTAAAAAAAATACCACGAATATTAAAGTATCTATTTAATGGGAAGGGATGAAGAAGGTAATGTTGAGAAAATACATCCACATGAGCGTAAAGAGGGAATGGGAAAAACTATTGTGATGGGTCCCATGTGGAAAACCACCCCCAACGCAGCCAACCAAGATTCGAACCTAAGCCTCTCCGTCACTGGTGACCCAGTGTATTTAAAGACCAACGCCATAGACTGCGTGATCACTGGTTCGAGTGAATAGTTGCTCTAAAGGCCTGAAAAGCGTGTTGGTTCATTTATGTTGATTTGAAGTGAAGATGCGTGCTTTGTCTAGACATGATCCACCCTTTCCATCACGGCTAGTCTCGCTATATAAAAAAACAAACCAGTCTATGATCTTCAAACAGGTTGCTTGACCTTCAACTATCACACAATGCAACTACACTCTTCATAGGGAATGTGACGACACTTACTACCTTTTTTATTTTTCGGAGAAAACATTGAATTAAAATTCCTTCTCTTTTATTGTTGCATTTTTTTTAACACGAGGGTTGTCAAACGAATTAATCTAACGCGTTAGGGATGTGAAGGGTAATTAAGAAGAACCGCACCATCATTCGCCTGGACAAAAGATGGGGAATCCCTGTATGACGCACTAGGCATGGTTTCTTAGTTCTGATCTTTTCCAGTATTTTTACCTATCCTTGTTTCACGCTAATAATGGGAAATTTTGTATTTTTTAGTTCTCCTTTTCCCTCTCTCTTAAGTCTCTTATTGTATCGTACTATAAGAGATTTTCTTTGCAAAGCTCATTGTTTGCAGTATATTTTACCTTAAATGAAATAGATTCTGGGTTCGATATCAGGCGCTTTCAGATTTCTTAGTGAAGCAGCGGGTCTGGAATGGGGTCAAACTCAGCCTCATGAGGACAAATAGAAGCGGTTCTGGTCTAGAAAACTGAGATTAATGGCCATTGGGTTCGTTGTGTTGACCACATGACATCCTCTATTTGCAAATGTTGGTATTATCTTCACCAACATACAGTGGACGCTCAATCAATATAGGTCGCTTGCGGGCTGATGGCATGGAGTTTTTTTGGTGTGAAATAGAATATCTAGGAGAACCATACGTTCTGTTTTTGGGGGGGGGGATGTTTTGTTGTCCTACAAAACTGGTGGTGGTGCATCCATAAATACTGCTTTTTAACCAAATAGTAACAAAAGAACTTCTTTTTTTGTAGTTAGAGAAAATATTTAGAATTGAATAGCGCTAGCGCAAGGAACATCACCTTTGAATTAAAATTTTTCGAAAAGTTTGATTTACAACTTCTAGCTGCCAAAAGCTATGTACACGTGCAACGACCATTAAAAGTTCCCATATAATATGTGATGTGGAGAAATCCCCATGAAAGGGAAGAAAGTACCTTTGTTTGACTTTTTTTTTTGTAACAAACGTCTCTCAAAGATCTCTATTGATATTACCTATTATTTGTTCCTAGCATTGTATATTAACTAACTTCCTAAATTTATTTATAGTAAAAAAAAAGTTAAAACCAAATTGTATTTATGTGTATGTACCAACAGAGTGTTTCTTGACATTAATATTAATTTTGTTATTTGAAATTGACGACGAAACTAATGTTCTTTTAGGTATTATTAGACTTGATATAGCTCAGAGTTAGTTACCTTGAATTAGCATTTAAAAGTAAGTTTTAATCAATAGTTTTGTTTTTCAATTTTTTTTTCTTTCCGCTATTATTTTTATCTATTTTATATAATTTTTTTTAAGAAAATGCATGTACAGTATATATATATATAGAGAGAGAGAGAGCATACCATGCAAAAAATTTATCCCCTTTGAAGATACATTTTTTGTCCTCCTTTTTCTAAAAAACAAAATGGTGTGCAATTTATATTGTTCAAATTTTGAGTTATAAACAAAGTTAGTTAGATAATTAACCTTTTTTAATGAATGATTGTACGTATATTTATTAACAGCCAAATAGTTTATCAAAACAAATATATAGATTAATATTATAGCAGGTGACCTGGTGGTCTAGGGGTAAGGTGTCAGACTTCTGTGCTGAGGGTCCGGGGTTCAATCCTCGGTTCCGTCACAGATTTATCTGATTGCCAAACCCTTCCTTCACCTCTGACAAGATGTGTATTAATCACAACTTGTGAATGTGAGGAATGCCAGGCCTCCACCGTGGTTCGGATTCCACGTTAAACTGTAGGTCCTCCATTTCATCTCACAATCACCCTACCATTGCACATTAGCGTAAGTGCGTATAACCCGAACGGGTAGTAAGACGCGGTTCTAATAATAATAATAATAATAATAATATAGCAGAATGAACCCCATAGTTTTAAAAACACAATTTGTATAGTAATAATTTATATTCATAAACTATATAGATGTAATGGTAAATATTAATATTAAGTAACTACTATTTAAAAAAATATGCGCAATGCTTAATTAATCATAAAATAAGGCAAATAATTAATCGTATTCTGTAAATATTGAATGCAATCATACGTGCCTTGTGAACGTTCTCTGGATAAAACTTTGTGCAATCAATGTGACCAAGATCTTGTACAAAGTGTTTTACCAGAAATGTTAACGTGTGTACCAGGATTTAGATTAAAAAAAGCAATTGAAATTCATCGTGTCATTGACATAATTAAAACAATGGTATAAATGATTTCATTGATATTAATGATGGTCGCACCTTGCATAATACCTCATTTTAGTGCTATTTGTACTTAAATTAGAGATTTGACGCTTGAATCCTTGATTTCTCGAATCCCATGAATCCTCGATTCCCTCGAATCACTTGAATCATAGATTTCTCGAATCCCACAAATACTCTATTCCTTGAATCCCATAAATCCTCAATTCCTCAAATCCCTTGAATAATCGATTTATCGAATCCCTCAAATCCTCGAATCCTTAGAAGCCTCGATTTCTCGAATCCCTTTAATCCTCAAATCCCTAGAATAATTGATTCCTCGATTCTTTAGAATCCTTTATTCCTCAAATTCATTGAATCATCGGGTATTAGAGAAACTACAGATTCGTAAAAATCTCACAAAAGGATCTCAAACACAATATGAACACCTTGACATGATGTAACAACTTTAAGCAATTGCTAAAAATAATTATTTAGACTTCTATAATTGGGAGGGTGGCAAATTTTTTTCTTAAAAAGGGACAAAATTGTAATAATATAATTAACTTACTAAAAACCTGTGTCATATTTGTTGTTTATGACGTAATAGACATGATAAACAAAGAAGCCTTTGTCAGTGTCTCCAAGCCTTGAACAACTATTTTTAAAATTTAATTTTACATATTTTCACTTAAACTTAAATTGTACATTTTTAAAGATTCGAGGGTTCGAAATAAAATTTAAAATTTGGACTACTGGCTTCAGTGGCCACATGGCATAAGGTCACTCTCACAATATACTATCCCGGTTGGGGTTACTGAGGGTACTTTCCCCCTAAATTGTTTTCCAGTCTCCCTCAACACAAACGTGGGTACACTTCCTCTAAGTTCAACCTTATTAATCCTTAACACATTAGTATAATTAGTACATAGGCGTATAGCCCGAATGGGTAGTAAGACGCGGTCCTAAAATAAATTTTTGATTCGAGATTCGAATTTGAGAAATATAGGATTGGGCCTATTTCTAGTATAAATACTATTCTATACGTACTAATAACATATAAACCAATATAACAACAATATTAGTACTCAGGTCATAAAAGTAAACAGTCGGGTCGTTTGTCACCCCATCACTTCGGTGGCCGCGTGGTCTAACGCGCTACTCTCGCATTAGACTAGACTGCCGATGACGGGAATATCAAGGTTCGAATCTTGGTCAAGTGTACTGACAGTGGTTTATACCAAATATTTTTTCACTCTCACTCCACTTAGATGCTGGTACGCTTTCTCTAAATATAACTTTCCGAATACCTAAAACATTACCGTAGTTAGTACATAAGCGTGTAATCCAAACGGGTAGTAAGACGTGGTGCTAAAAAAAACAGAGGCTCAAACCTGTCGACTGGTACAATCAATGTTGTATCTTGTATTAATAATCAAGAATTATGACTCATCAGTAAAGAGAGAAGGGTGTCTACATCTAACGGAAAAGAATACAACGGATATGAGCATCTCAACAACCAAGGTGGATCCTAACAAGTAAGACTGGTTTTATATAAAAAAAATATTAACTCTCAAAAACCGGTTTGTTCGTGAACGAGTTATACAATAAAAGATATGAATTAAAATTAAAATCAGGGTATCATATTCTCCAATCTCTGTAATTCGCACGAGACTAAAGTTAACTTCAGGAAGCAAAGCTGTTTTTCCCACAGGAATGTGGATTTAAGTCTATGCTCTAATGCAGTGGTTTCCAAACTTTTTGAACGGCGTACCACCCCAACAAATTCTCTAATTTGGAGTACCAACAAGATCATTTTGAGTATTTACCATTTAGGTATTACTGGGCCAAGGGTCCCGGGTTCGATTCCCGACATGGCCGAACACTTATAATTGATGGAAATATGGGTTTACCCTTTCACATTGATAAATTAACGGCCGGGGACTGGATGTTGTGCCTGTCCTAGTCTTAAGTTAGATTAGAAGGCATATGAATCTACGACAGGTCTAGCAAGCCGGTAGTGGAAAAATTCATGACTTGAATAAAAAACTGATCCAGGCTACAGGTGGAAACAGTAATATATGTAATTACTATTTAGGTATATTTTAACGGTGCCCCGGGATATAATAAATACAACGCTTCATAAATAAATAGTGTTTTTATCATTATTTAACATTTCTACTCAATCAATACGTGTAATAGCGCACAAATATCAAATTTAAAAAAAACTATTACATTATCTTCTAGCCACTGTTTGAAACTCTTTTCCTTTTGGTTGGACTTGGTCGTAATACATTTATAAGATTTGATGAGACATTATCTTGTCCTACTTTAATTTGTTTTTTTTTATTTGTCTTCTCACAGCGTACCAACGGGAATAATTTTAGCCCATGTACCACCGGTGATACGCGTATCATTGTTTGGAAACCGCTGCTCAAATGTAAGATACTTTTTTATTCTGTTTAAAGTAGGTGTACACTAAAGCGTATCGCTTCGCACCAACTTACGAAAATATTTCCGTTTAGATTTTTCTCCATTTTCATATATTCATTAATTTATAGTGGTTTTCTTGTCGAAAGGAACTTGAAGAAAATACAAACTTTCTCCGGTCAACAGTGATACAATTTCACTATTTTATCAATATTATGTAATTATCATCGATATTATCAATCAAAAGTGTCAGATGAAAATCCTAACTACCAATTCTGGGCTGTACTCATGTATAAACTATACTAATGTGTTGGGGATTAAGAAGGTTGAATTAAGATGAGGTGTACCCAAATTCACGTGGAAGGAGAGGGAAAAACCATATAGGAAAAAAACCTCAGTACACGTGAGTAGGATTCGAACCACAATCTCCCTATCACTTGCTGTCCAGTCTTTTACAAAAGTGATGCCTTAGATAAAAAGGTTCTCAACCTGAGGTCCACTAAGAGTCCTGTGGGGTT
>CABFWO010000656.1:12483-76451 GCA_902155825.1 Timema genevievae | reverse complement strand
TCTCCCTCCACGCAAATGCGGGTTCACTTCCTCTAAATTCAACCTTCCCATTTCATAATCCATTAGTGTAATTAGTACTTAAGCGTATAACCCGAACGGGTAGTAAGACGCGGTGCTAATAATAATATTGTAGACAGTATTTGTTTAAGCAGAAAACAAACACAGCACGTCTTGAGGGTGCGCATTAAGAGTACGTGTCTGACAGACGGGTGCGACTGGTTATGTTACCTGTAGAATAAGATGGGCCTCTGCAGACACGATCATGATCATTAATAAACAACAATGAGGGGTGGGGAGTTTTGAATCGTGTTCCTTGATTCGCAACAGACCCCAATAACCTCGAAATACGAGTGTCTTACCATCATATTATTTTCAAACAGGATAGCACGTCCATTTGACCACACACGGTCAATAAAAGTATCAGTGAGACTCAAGAATGAACTTAAGGAGGACGTGCAACGCATCCAAACTACAGGTTACTTAAGAGTACGGGCAAACAAAACAAAAACAAAGCTATAACGTCAACGTCAAGTTTAGACCTCCCTGATTGGTCATAAAAGAAAAGAAGAGCCTTCTTCCGAGCCAATAACTGCTTTGTCCTTCAAGGTCACGCCTTTTTGAGAAGATCAGCGTGACCATTAAGAACCAACTTGGTATAATAGAAACCGGTATTCTGATCCTGTTTTTCCAGAATATAATTTATTTAGGTGTATATACACTAAATTTTCGAACAAAGAAAGGTCAGATGATCTTGCAAAGGTCGGGTCAGTCTAGTGTGAGGAATAAACAAACAGGTATATTTACTATCAACAAACACGTATATTTACCATCAACAAACTGTGGAAGGATGCGGGAGGGTTGGGAAAGAAAAAAAAATGGGGGAAGGGGATGTAAACTGTTAAGACAATTTGCAAAAGTTGATTTTTTCATGAATCTATATTTTTTTACCACCGCGTTTTATTACCTGTTCGCGTTATACACCTATGTACTAATTACACTAATAGTTTAGGGATTATGAAAGCTTAATTAATGGAAAGGCACCCGCATTTGTGAGGTGGGAGAGTGGAAAACCTTTTAGAGAAAAAACACCCTCAGTGCACCCGACCGGGATCGAGACCCGATCTCCACGTCTTCGGTAGTCTAGTCCAACACGAGATTAGTGCGTTAGACCACGCGGCCACCGAAGCGGGCTATTTATATTTAAAGTCTCCTTTCTAAACACTTGCTTTAAATTCTATATTCCTCATTTCTACCTCATTAATGCAAATTTATGAATAGCTCAGACTGGTTGTAAGAGGTAGTACACAAGAAACATATTATGAAAAAAACTTAAAAACATATTTTGAAAAAACTTAAAAACATATTTTGAACATTCTTTTTTCTTTTTGTTTCTACACCGCGTTTAACAAACTGTACAGATTATCCGCATATTTACACTCATGAAATAGGAATGAGGCGGGCAGAATTGATAGTAAATGTACACAAATTTGAGTGGAGGGATGGAGTAAAATGATTCAGGATAAATCTTCCTCAGAGCATCCAGCAGGGATTTGAGCTTCTACCTCACCATCACCCGACCAATCAGCCTGGAAGAGCCTGACTTTTTGTACTCGTGCCAACTGATAACGAGTATTGAATCAATTGCTTATACTATATATTTTAAAAATCTTTTTTTATCTCTGCTGAGGTGACAAAAAATGTGACAGCTAAAATAAAACAAAAGTGTTCTCACTTTAGTTTATTAGACACATTTTCATGAACCAACACAATTTTTTTTAAAAAGTTTGAAAACGTGATTTTTTTTTGTACACAGGATTTGCGGAAACTCATAGTCCAAACTGCATATATAGCTTGTTTGAACCAAAAGTAATACAAAATCCCTATACACTTACATCCGGAAAACTACAGTATGCTAATACCATTAAATTGTGTTAAAAGTTTCAGTGTACAGCGCCTGGAGTTAAAAGCTGTTCAAGCATGCATGTACAACAGGTTACATAGGAGATAGGCGCGTGGCACCTTACACCTAAACATTTTGGAGCACAGCAGCAGAACATGCCACAATTAATAGTAAAGAACATACCAGTCTATCTAGAAAAGCGAATACGTTCTGAGGGTTATCATTAACTGTCCTACATCACAGGAAATGCTTGCCATTATTACATGTGCAGTGCCGCGCGCCTAACTCCTACGCAAATTGTTGTACATGCATGCCTGAACAGCTTTGGTCTCCAGGCGCTGTACGCCGAAACTTTTAACACAATTTAATGGTATTAGCATAGTTTTCCGGATGTAAGTGTATAGGGATTTGTATTACTTTGGGTTCAAAGCAGCTACATGTGCAGTTTGGGTTATTAATTTTCAAATATCCTGTATATAATTTAATACTATCTTATTATTTAATTAATTATACTCACGGTTTCTCAATTTTTTTATATTCTACGAATCTACTTCAGTGGCCACATAATCTCTCTCTAATTTCGCAATAGAATAGACTGGCTATGACGGAGCGATTATGGTTCTAATCCCGGTCTTATAGCAATTTTTCATGAATGGTTTTCCACTTTCCCTAAGCGAATATGAAGTTACATTTCCTCTATATTATTCCTTCCTCATTACCACCACATTAACTTAATTAATATGTAAGTCACGCGTATAATTCAAATGAGTAGTGATACGCGGATGTAAAAACAATTGGGCCTATCGTCGATGTATTTTTTTACAAATAAAAACGTGAAACTCTCTTGATTATAACTCCTGGAATCTTTGTCGAAAACAATCCCTTCACTTTTTAAATACATGTTTTTAAACTTAATTTCAAAGGCGCGTCAACAAAAATTATGTAATTAACGTTTGAAATAAATGCAGTAACCATTAATTTGTTCTTCCAGTTGCTGGAGGCGTTGATTCGTGTGCAGACATTGAACCCAATACTAAAACTTTTCCTCTGGTGTTGACAGGCTGTCCTGCTGGTGGGGGTGACGGCGTTGGTCGCCCTCGCTTGGGCCCTACCGGGCGACATCCCGGATGCCTCTGCCGCCGTCGAAGATAAGTCGCAAGAGACGCTGGGGACGGCGGAGACGGGCTGGTACGGTGGCTACGGAGGATACGGTGGGCGCGGCTACGGGGGTTACGGAGGATACGGTGGGCGCAGCTACGGCGGCTACGGAGGCTACGGTGGTTACGGGGGCTACGGGGGTCACGGAGGATACAGCAGAGGGTGGGGAGGAGGAGGATACGGTGGTGGCAGAGGATACGGTGGTGGATACGGGGGCGGCAGAGGGTGGGGAGGCAACAGCTACTACTGGGGCTGAGCCTTTGGTCAGTAGTAACCTCCAAACTCCCATGTGATACGGACACGATTTCACGGGCCTACATCGCCGCGTTGCATCTGATTTTGAGCTGGTTATTTATGAAACACGATTTTCTCTTGGTGCTTTAATGAATAGTGTCTACCAAACAACAACAAAAAAATTAATAAAAAACTCTCTAGCTACATTCCATTAGAACAATATTTAATGTAAATTGTATATATTCTATCTTTGTAACTGTTTCATGTAACAAATACATTTTTTTACATAATTATGTCATGTGTTTTTAATTATCTTCTTTAAATACACCATCAAGAGCCAACGGAACTGTGGTTAGATAAAACAACACTTGCTAAGGGCTTCAACTACTTGATGTTATGTCATTTTACTACAATATTTGTTATAGAATTGTCGGGTCTGAAGCTTCAAAAACACTAAAACCATCCTCAATTAGCTTGTGTTGTTACCCTATAAAAATTATTTATAATTTTCCTATTCTTCTAACTATTTACCTTAATCTCATAACTTTGACATTTCGCATATAACATCCTTGAAAATGAGCTAACTTCACCGTTTCACGAAATTAACTAAAATTATAAAACTTAAAATTTAAGGTTTTGTTTCTTATGTTATAATATATCTCCTCCTCAATTTTGTTATGAACTATATTTTGCAAACCTTTACTTAAAATAAGAGGGATTTCTGGATGTCTGCAACATATCTTAAGCGTTACGGTAGTCGGCCACTCACAATTTCTTTTTGTGTTAATACAAGCTGTTTTAAATTCAAACGTTTAAAGAATTGATACATTAAATATTTAAACAAAGAGGTATGTAAGAGGGGAGTATCTTAAAGGAGAGACATGTAACAATAATGTGTGTGTATGTGTGTGTGTGTGTGTGTGTGTGTGTGTGTGTGTGTGTGTGTAGGGTGGTGGGTCGTAGCATAATTAAAGACAAGCGTGGAAAACTACCCGATGTGCACCAAGTCCGGATTCAAACCCAGGGCTTTACGTCAACAGCCACTTAGCCACTCAAGGCTAGTATCGGGGCACAGTAACATATTACTAAGCCCTGCTGTAACAATATAATAGTTGTCAGGAAATCTTGGGCTATACAATCAAGCTCTTAATTTTAATGGTGGGTCATACTTATCATAATTATTTTAATAAACAATTCAAACATTTAATTAAGCTCGCCAGTGAGGGAATGACAGTGTTCGAATCCTGGCAGGGTGTTTTTTATAAATGGTTTCTCACTCTTACAAGCAAATATGGGTTCATTTCTTCAACAATTCAATCATATTATCGTAATTAATATATATGTACTGTAAGTATATCTAGAACGGGTTGTAAAACAAACGAGTTTTTTTTTCTTTTATTTTTCTTTCTAACACTACTAGTTTTTCTTTTGCTCGTAACATCTTGGATCTCTTGAAAAAGTTGTAGATAGATAACGGTTGGCGAAATCCCAAATATTTTTTGTATAATTTCTGACCACTCGTGTTTTTGTGAAGTATATAAGGTTTTAGTGAGGCTTTGCTTGTGTTTCTTTCCTTTGTACATTTTTTTGTTGCTTTTTACGTGGTATTCCGAGGTTTTGTGTATTTGTACAGTGTTTTTAATCTCGTTTTGTTTAGTTCTTTTCCACGGTCACCTGCGCCAGGACACACACACATTCAGTGAAGACTGTGGTCAACAGATGGCAGCAGTAGTATTAAAAACCTATTAGACCGGAAATATGATCAACAGTTCTAATAATTCTTATAGTTTGTTAAAATATTATCATTATTAACCAAAATATATGTCTTATTGCTGTTTTAAAAAACTAGTGGTATAGTTTAACTAATCTTAGTTTAAAAACTGTATCTGAAAATACCAATTTTAAATATCTAAAATAAGTTAATTTATATTTAATAATAATAATAATAATAAAATAATAATAATTCACGAACCATTTTGGACCAAGAGTGGGTTCATTGTACATAATTATGTTGCTAATTATTATTAACTAGTAATTTTTATTTTAATAGTGCGTGTTAAGAATTTGAAGGTGAATTAACATTTTTATATGCACTCTCTTATGATTTATAATCCTATTATAAAGGAATTACCATTATATGACAACTAGATAAATTAATAAATCTACCTCCATGTATTCATATGTCAATTCATGTGATTTGAAGCTTTTACCCTTGATGGATATTACCAATACCTATAAAATAACACTAATCATATATTTAGATGCTACCTATGTTAAGTGTAAAAAAAGTTTGTATTTTCTAAAAATGTCAACATATCTACATTAGCTTCATATTAATCCTTCACACTATGTTTAAAATATTCACAACGATGGTTGAGTGGTTAAAGGTGTATTTCCAAAAAATGCTTCAGCAGACGATCTTCATTTTCACACTTAATTCGATTAAGTTATCTCGAACATTATTTTAAAACTATCAACGTAAAATATTATAAAATACTGTTTCTTAAATGACGTCAAATATATAATTTGAGTCTTTAAAATAAGAAGATTTTGCCGAGATCAAATATTTTCTCAGAACATTATCTCCTCTTATTATTTGTATTTATTTTTTAATTGGAAGGTTTTGTTTATTTTTTATAATCATTTGCTTTCAGGCAACACTATTCAAAACAATGATTTGTATACATTTTTCTTATTTAATTTTAAAGAGAGTTATGTCAAGAAATATTGAAAAATGCACGTTGGTGCTTAAACTGATATTGTGACAGCTCCCGTTTTCTCATCATCATTCTGGTATGAGTTTTCGATAATCAGGGATAGACCTTTCTAACACACGCTGTATTACCAACTGATTATATCAGAACACAACCAACAAACTGAGTGAATTATAAAAAGCCGCAATAGCAATGTTAATTGGAAGTACAAATTGTTTCTCATAAAAAAATAATAATTTAGATTTAATTCGAAACTTGATTGAACACCCTTAGGAAGAATGGAAAGATTTCTGAAAAAAAAAACGTTTTTATTTAAGTCTGACACCTTAGCCCAGTCGGTAACATGTCTGCCTACTGAGCTAAGGGTACCGGGTTTGATTTCCGGGATGGTTGAAACATTTATAATTGGTGAATTGTGGCTTTACCCTTTCACAGTGATGAATTAAAGTCCTGGGGCTGGATGTTGGGTTTGTTCTAGATTTAATTTAGTTAATAGTGTATTGATAAAATCAGTTAGTTCAGAAAGTGCACATTGAATACCTCAAATAAATAAAATAAATCAAACTTCTTAGTTAACAAAAGTTTTTCCCTTGTCTCCTATTCAAGAATCAGCCGGTCAAAGCCTTGTCAATCTTTTCACTCTTATATAACACGCGGCGTAGTAGTTGATGGACATTCAATGGCATGGCCTGTCCGGCAGATGAGACGTGGGAATTGGCCTATTCACAGAAATGCTGATGGGAAGAACGAGCTAGAAGACCAAGGGCACGAATCTTATTATTGCTTTAGACCTTATTTCAAGGTAAGATTCCCCCCTCCCCTTCTTCCTGTCGACACCTTGGTTTAGTCAGAACAACGCGTACTGCTCTTGGGTTTGAATTAAAGTAGAAAAGGAATATTTTCAACCTATAAATTAGATTTGTCTCTTTTCATTAATCGATTAAATGAAAGTTGTATTTATCTTAATATTATGTTAGTATAGTTTCCAGGCTGCCAAAAACCTGCACATTAACACTATAATTAATGTTTAAAGTCTGGTTGCACTAATATTTAAATCCTGCTTCAAAAATCATCTTAGTATGAAGACTTAAGTCGCTTTACCGGTTGAAGAACATTTTATGACATTTAAAAAATTTATTAAAGAGACTCATATTTATTTATAAGCCCTGATATGTACTATGCAGCTCTAACATTTGAGAGATGATGCCAATTTAAACAGATTAAAGCTAAATATAGTAAACTTTTATTAATTTAAATTATCTTGAAAAGTAAATTATATTCTCTAAAATGTTACTCAAACTTCAAACGCATTTGTTTAGTGATAATAAAAACAATGAAATGGATTAGAAGACAAGTAAAAATTAATCCCAAGTTAATTTAACTAAACATATATATATATATATAAAGACGTTAAGCTAACTAAACGCTTTTAAAATTTTGTTCTACACCTATTTAAAATTATGTTTATTTAAGTGGATATTTTACCGTGCTTTGAATCTTACTATTTGTCAAGGCTATGCACTATTTACACTGATGGGATGAAAATGAGAAAGGTTGATGTTAAAAAAGTATACCTTCAATTGCGCCAAGAGAGATTTGGAAATTATATTAATACACTCAGTTGGAAATTGAAACCCGACCTTCAAACAAGACGGTCCTGATGCCTTCATCCATGTGCCCACCAGCACGTGTCGAAAAATTGTTATGCAGTCTTTCATATCATCATTATTTTCTTAACCATGAAACATTTTATTTCAATGTATTATTTTAACTAGATGATTATTCAAGCTTCTGGAATCTAATGCTCATAGTACCTGCTTTATAAATCTCCTCTTGACGTTCTCTTAGAGAATCTCATAACTGATGAGACCTGTACATTAGCGTTCTAGGCCATGGAATACCTATTAATAACAAGACTCCTTATTTTATGTAACCTGCTATGTTGGGGGCACGTGGCTGACTACATCAAGATCAAGTTTTTCATAGCGTGGTTTTCCGTATTCTATCCATTTTAATGATTGTGAGCTTTATTAAAAATTTAACCTCCTCACCCATTTTCCTTAGATAGTATATCTTGCGCTATTAAAATCCAGCAAACTCTCATAAATGGACTGGTAAAAATTTCCTATTAACTATTAAACAGTTCAGTATTAGAATTATACAAATTATTTTAAATCTACAAATAAAAATAAGCAATTAAGTTAAATGCATTCACCTATTTGAACTGTATTTTATAATTATATTTTAAACCCACACCAGTGTATACGTGGTATAAGACACTAGACTCACGCTGCAGAAAATTCCCCATGACAGAGAGGTCGAGATTTGTACCCCAGTTGGATACTATGTTGGCAGTTTTATCATCCTCTTTCTCCAATAGTGTAGATGCACTTCCTCTAAGATATCCTCCTCATCTCAACTACTTATATTGACGCCTTAGAGAACAGTCGACCACTGAAGCGGGTGAGAGAGTATATTCTTATTTTGGTAGGAATATCGTTATGAAAGGCCTTACTTCGTACCTGAGTCCTACTGCATGGCAGTATTTTAGATTGATTAAAGGACTCCAAGAAATATAAACTCAAACTATACAAAACAATAATTTTACTAATTGTTCTCTGATGTTGTGAAACGTGGTCTCTTACCTCAAATAACGAAAATAAATTTAAGGTGTTCAAACAGGAATGAAGGTACTGAGGAGTGGTTGAGGCTATATAGTGATGAGTTACATAACCTGTACTCACCACAAGACATTTTTAGGATATTCAAGTCTCGTAGATTATGGTAAGCAGCACATGCAGCGTGAATGGGAGTATTTAGAACCATGGTAAGGGTATTGACTGGCAAACTCGATGAGAAGAGGTGATTGGGGAAACCTAGACGCAGATGGGAGGATATTATTAGAATGGGCCTGAAAGAGATAGAGTGTAAAGAAGTGAACTGGATAGAACTAGCTCAAGATATGGATAGTTGGCCTACTTTTGTAAGTGCGGCAGTGAATTTCAAGTTCCTAATGCCATAGAGTAAGTCAGCCTTCGTGTAAAGAGAACTAGCAAAATCTTATATTCTAACAGAAATTCATAGAAATAATGGACTGGGGGAGTAAGACAATATAATATTAGTATTTTATTGTTAATAAAAATAAAAACAAAACTATTAAAAGCTGGATTTCCACAGTCATGGTATCAAGGAGGGTAGTTTGTCAACATAAAAATATATGTTTCTTCTAAGGTCAAGCGAATAGTTATATTTTAATTTTGCGCTCTAAGCATGACACTATTCTTATGTAAGCCCTCTTTTACATTCTTCTAGGTCAATAAAATATTATCTAAAAAAAATTATTAACCAAAGTAGATTAAATCTTAACTAGCTTGAAACTATGCACGTTTAAAAGAGTTAGAACTTTAGGCTAAGTGATGAGTACGTAAATTTAATTTTTAAACTATATGATGACATATCATAGTATTCATAAGTACAATATTGTATTCTCGAGTCACTTTTTGCAATTTGGAAAGTTCATGTTGGCTGTAAGCTCATGTGGGTAACGCCTTCAACTGCCGAGTTAGTCTAGCCCGCACGCCAGCTTTTCCAGACTACAGTGTATAGCTGGTGACCTACTTGAGCGGGGTTGGCTTAATCTTAGGTCCTGACCAGTGACGCTTAGCCGCTCTGATATTTCACTACAGGGGTAATACATCTTAAGGTTTAGATTTTGTATATCTGTGATCTTATATCCTCCACACTATAGAGTTATAAAATAAACAACAGGTCTACACCTATAAATTACATCTGTATTTTGAAAATACCTACTTCAACGTAAAGAATTGGTAATTATTTGAAAACAAGTGTAGCTACGTTTATCCCAAGGTTTAACAACGAGTTAATTCGAGGTATTAGAGAGGAATAAAAGAATAGGTCTCCACCCGAGCTTGCTTGAAGTGATGGAAAAGCCACTTTGCCATTATTTAGTTTTTTTTAGCACCGCGTCTTACTATCTGTTCAGGTTACACGCTTATGTACTAATTAAGATAATAGTTATAGGAATTATAAAGGATATATTTATAGGATGTGTACCTGAATTTGAGTAGGGACACTTAGATTAGAATCTCGATCTCCCCATCATCGGCAGTCTAGTCTACTGCAAGAGCGATGCCTTAGACAATACGGCCACCGAAACGGGGTTTTAAATTAGTAATAACATATTTTGCGCCTACATGGTATATTCACTCTAGTGAAAATATGATTTGATATGACTCTATTAAATTTCTTTCTTGTCATATACCTTTAATCGTATGATTGGAAATATCTGGCAGCTTCGAAAGCTACTAGATTTCCTTTAATATAGTTATGCGTTAAATCAAATATGCTAAGATTGTCATGTTTAAAAGATAATATAAATGCTGGATTGTAGTAGTAGCAGCAATAATAATAATAATAATAATAATAATAATGCCCGGAAAGATGATTAAAATATACAATGTGTAAAAATAATTCAAATAACGTCGCCAGGATTGAAACCCTTAGAACCCCAAACTTTTGGATGGGGTCAAGCACACAGTCACTAAGCTAACTCTGCTATTATGAACACACGACTTACAAACTGAATGAATAGGGAAGGACCTGCTTAGGTGGCTGCGTGGTTTTAGGAGTCACTCTTTTCTTAGATTAGACTGCCAATGACAGGGAAATCGGGGTTCGAATATAGGTCGGGTGTACTGAGGGTGGTTTTCCAAAATTGTTTTCCACTTTCCCTCCACGCAGATGCGGGTATACTTCCTTTGAGTTTATCCTTACTCATTACTAGCACATTTGCGTAATTAGTACATAAGCGTATAACCTGAACAGGTAGTAAGAAGTGGTGCTAAGAAAAATAAGTAATAGTGAAGGTAAACAACTAACTTATTACACAAACTATTATAAAAACATTAGTTCAAAACCTGCTTAGAAGGATTAATTTATGTAGGAAGTTGACTTTAGCGATTCTTCACCTGGTTACGAGTCGCAGTTGCTTATACGCCGTTGAAAGTTCTACAAGACTTTGTTCCAGCGCGCAACAAACATTAACCTTGGCTGAGCATACGTGGAGGTTTTCAAGTTGTCCCTCCATGCGTCATTCAACAATCCGGTTATTTGTCGTCGAGATCAAAACCTCAAATAACACCTGTATTTTACCTTGACCGTGGTACCAGCTTAAGTACCATGATGGCCGTCAGCGACCACCGTCAAATTTTGGTAAGTTCATTTCTCAGTAAAATATGTTTTTTGTAGTCAAGAATACAATTTTATTTTGTAAACAAGGTGATAAAATGAAAGGAGGCAACTTTTTCCTGTGGGTTCTTGGAAAGATAAAGAAGAATTGACCTTGGTATGACTTTACTTTACATCCATTATTATTTCCAGCCTGTGGCCTGGGTCAGTTTTCTTAAAGCTACCAGTTCGGGTTACACGCCTATGTACTAATTACATCAGTGGGCTAGGGATTAAGAAAGCTTAATTGAGAGAAAATGTACCCGTATTAGCGTGGAAAAAGAGTGGAAAACCATTAAAAATTCCTCAGTGCACCCAACCGAGATCGAGGCCCTATCTCCCCATCTTCAGAAGTCTAGTCTATCATGAGGGTAGCACGTTAGACCACGTGGCCACTGAAGTGAGTAGTTTTTTCATTTTTATTTAAGCCATATATTTTCCACTACCGGCTTGCTAGGCCTGTCTTAGCTTCATATACCTTATAATCTAACTTATCACAAGGACAGACACAACATCCAGTCTCCGGCCATTAATTCATCAATGATACATTTTTCGGCCATGCTGGAAATCGAACCTGGGACCCTTAGCTCAGTAGACAGACACGCTACCGACTGAGTTGAAGTGACCTTGGTATGACTAAAAATGAAAATGAAAAAGGAAGGTGTCATATTTATTGATCTGACCAGGAATACTGAGGATTTTTTTTCATAAATGGTTCTCCTACTGCACAAATGCGGTAATATTTTCTTTAAATTCTACTTTACTCACCCCCATCATTATAGCGTATGTAAATATAAAATAACTAAATGTAAATGTAAAACTAAGCGTTGTTCTTTTGACCTGGTTACTATAAGTGTGTTTTTTCCTCACCGCGTCTTAGTAGCCGTTCGGGCTACACGCATATGTACGCATTACGATAATATTCAAGGGATTGCGAAAGTTACGCCTTAGACCACTAAAGCGCGTTTCTTAGTATAAGTATTCAAATTGTCTACAAATTAAAAAAAAACAACACTAGTTTTCATAACTATTTCATGACATCTTAAAACTGGATAGTATTTAAATAATATCTTCGTTGACTTTACATCCATTCATGTTTCCAGACTCTGGTCTGGACTAGTTTTTTTTATTCAATTCACATATTTTCCACTACCGGATCGTTAGGTCTGTCGTAACTTCATATGCCTTATAATCTAACTTAAGACCAGAACAGGCACAACATCCAGTCCCCGACATCATTGTGAAAGGGTAAACCCACATTTCCCCCATGATAAATTTTTCGGCCGTGCCAGGAATCGAACCCAGGACCCCTAGATCAATAGGCAAAACGCTACCGACTGAGCTAAGGTGATAATCGTGGACCAACTATATGAATATAATTTAGATATGAGAAAAAAATTATTAAAAGAGTTCTTTTCACTAGTATGATGAGAAGATTTCACAATATTCATGATCAGCAAACATAATTCATGAAAGTTTTATTGTATTTATAATAAAATTTAATTTAATTACTTTTGTGATCAGTTTTAGGCCCGATAATGATCATAACCTTTCTTTTAAAAAAACACGTTACCCTTTTATTGCGTTAGTTCTACACCCTCTAGTGTTCACAAACTATGGTTTCAACTGTATTAATTGAATCATTAAATCTCTGAGTCCATGATGAAGTTTCCAGTGGCGTGGCATAGATTGCTTTGAGGGTAAGTAGAACAAGGGAATGTATTTTCTTTCATAACTGGCTTATGAATGTTATTCTAACCCACTTCAGAGGTAGAATGGTCCAAGGCGTCACTCTCTTGTTATACTGGTCTGTTGATGACGGAGATATCGGGGTTCAAATTCTGGGGCTGCTGAGGGTTGATTTTACAAATTTTTTACACTCTCCGTCTACACAAATGTGGGTAGATTACCTTCAAAGGGCTTCTTTCCTAATCCCTAACATACTAGAGTAATTATAATAAATGCGTACAACCTGAACCAGTAGTGAGATGCGATGATACATTTTTTAATTCTGAGTGATGATAATTTATCGCAGGTACAGTTAAAATTATCTCTGCTTCCCCTGGAAACACTTCACATCACGCCACTGGGAGCTACCATGCCTTGAAGGTTGCCCACGTGACGATACCCACGTTCCGAGCAACACACGCGTTACACCTATGACCACGTGTGATAGGATTGTTTGTGGCTACTTTGATGAACAAAGAGAACACATGGCCTCATGCTTACGTTTAACGCTGTTTACAACTCTTCCGGGACCTGTGGTATGTGCTCAGGTGTGTAAAGTCAGGGTCAAAGAGATCGACAGTTGTGTTTAGCCGATTGATTAGCAAGTCTATATGTAATCTGGTAGGTGACTCCGCCCCCCTCTGGCTAAGTGAGAGGGGAGGTCGGTGACTTTAGCATAGCAGCTCCAGGTGAATCTGACCAGATGTAACATAAAAAATTAATCATCCTATAATCCAGATACTGCAATTCCTCGCAATTGGGTTAGTCTAGTTAATAAGTGTACCACGCTTACAAAAGTCAGTTTGTAATTCGTGTGCTGATGAATAGAAAGTGCACGTTTAACTAATTCTTTATTATTGTTATTGTTGATGCTGAGTTATAACCTTTACTCAGCTCCTTAGCAACATATTGTATTAAATGGCCGTCCATCTTTATTTGCACTAACCTACAAGATAGTTTTTTATGAAACTAAATACACAAAAACTGATTCATACACGAAATTTAAACAACCGCCATTCACATTCTAACTTTCTCATAATTATCTAGAAACACAGTAAGATTTAATGCATTGAATAGTTTCACAAATAAATATTTTAATTTAGCTCAAAGTGCTAAACTTACGACGCTAGTCCCTAGCTTCCTTATTCAGGTCTTACGGTCTAATTTCAAGTTACCTATCCTTCAATTTATGATGTCAGATCACAGCTGATAGATCTCAGAAAACTACTGCTACTCAGCGCTCAGAAAATAACTGCTGTTTGACGCTAAAAAAAGTACTACACTAAGATCGCAATTAGCCAACGCCCAGATAATAACTGCTGTTTGAAGCTCAGAAAATAACTGCTGTTTGACGCTAAAAAAAGCTAGCTGATGCCCAAATCACAACTACCCAACGCCCAGATAATAACTGCTGCTTGAAGCTCAGAAAATAACTGCTGTTCAACGCTAACAAAACACCCTGTTAACTGATACCAAGATCACAGCTGTCCGACGCCCAGAAAATAACTGCCGTTCGAAGCTAAAAAAAACCTGCTAATTGACGCCCAAATCGCAGCCGTCTAGCGCCCAGATAATAACTGCTGATTTACGCTCAGAAAATAGCTGCTTCAAATTATTATAAAATTTAATTTTACTAACTTTAAAATACTTGGCAAAGTTTACAGGGTTTTAATAAACTTTGTAATAGATAACCTTATGCTGCTGATAAAAGTGTAGACTTACCAATTCTAGTAATGATTATAAGACGTGTGTTGTGCCTGGACTACATACAGCATGGAAAATCTAAGTTTCTGACAAATCAATTTTCGGAAAGTTTAATATAAGGGAATTGTCAGCAAATTTGCTTGATCAGGGAAAAGTCATGTAATTTTATAAAATTTCTGGAATTTTTACATTTTGTCTAGAAAAAACACGACTCCTCCTACTTTTGAGGTGGTTTTTTTTTCAACTAATATGTTAAGGAAGGAAAATATTGTAAATGTTTAAAAATAAAACTAGAGTTTGCGGGAAATATACCAACATATTTATAAAATATGTATATATATGTATATATATATATATGAAAATTTAGGTTTGTAAATTATTTACAATTTTATTTAAACGGATGAACATGAAAAGATATTAATTTCTCAACACAGAACCTACCTTTTAAAATATCGGTTGGGTTTTACTTCCAAGGTAATTAACCTATTAGAGTATTTATTAATTAAAAATAAAAATCAAGTGTAATAACATGTTTTCCCTTATTGTCGGTGGTAAAAAAAGTTACTCTTAACGAAAATATAGTAATTATTACAAATAAATATACATATCACGGTAATGATAAAGAACTGAGATTATTGTCACAGTGAACTGGAATAACAAGTTTTTTTCTCTACATGTGGTCATGTTTTAATAGACAAGCCCGTCTATAACTATGCTACTTCTAGAACACAAGAATATATTTATTTTTTTGCCTTTATAATAATCACAACTTGTTTTTACTCTCAATGAGACACAAATATTCCATTAAAATTTTAATATATTAACAATGGCATAAATTACTAGGATTTTTTTACATTTCACTACCCAAAAAAAAGCCCACAGAATTTTTTTTTAAATAAATGGGCAAAATAACACATATGATTTTTTTTCTTCTCTTTCAATTGTTTACTTTCATAAATCTTCTTTATTGGTATTGTGTTTAGCACCGTGTCTTATTATCTATTCGGGCTATACAGTGAGGTACTAATTACGCTAGTGGTTTTCGGGATTAGGAAGGTTATATGGAGAGGAAGTGTACCCTCATTTGCGTGGAGGTAGAGAAGAAAACAATTTTGAGAACCACCCCTATTTTATCCGACCTCAATCTCTCCGTCATCAGCCGTCTCGTCTACTGCAAGAGTAGCATCTCAGACTACGCGGCCTCCAAAGCGTGTTTTATTGGGTCATTAAAAGGTAATACAGAACAATTTTCAAGATATTTAAATTTATGACATAATAGTTGTTTTGTTACCATTGAAAGATATATTTTTAATTAAAGGGGCTCATTGCTCCACAATAAGACAAAGTTTGTTCAGCGTAAGAATTGTTTCCTGAAAGGCCTTTTTCCCTACCAGAAATCTATTATATAGTAGGATATTGGCAGGAAAAAAGATATTTCAGAGAATAATTCTACCATGAATGGAGTTTAGTTATAGTAGTCTTATACTGTACTAGTTGGTGTACCCGTTCTTCGTATGGGGATCTATAAAGCTATTATTTTATTTTTTTGTAAATCAAATTAACCCCAGGGAAAAGTAGCCAACCTTAAATTATAAATATTAGTCCTTTATTGGTTTAAATTGTGTTACAAAATGAGGGTGACCTGGCGGTCTAGGGATTAGGCGTCAGACTTCTGTGCTGGTGGTCCGAGGTTCAATCCTTGGTCCCGGCACAGATTTATCTGATTCTCAAACCCTTCCTTCACCTCTGACAAGAAGTGTATTAATCACAACTTGTGACTGTGAGGAATACCAGGCCTCCACCGTTAGTTTGGATCCCACGTTAAACTGTAGGTCTTCCATTTTATCTCACAATCACCCTAACATTACACATTAGCGTAAGTGCGTATAACCCGAACGGGTAGTAAGACGCGGTGCTAATAATAATGTTACAAAATGAGAAACGTAGGCTGATAAAACACAATCTCTAAATATAATTTGAACATGTGCCAACAGCTGAGATTGGTTTTGAAGATTTAAGTAATAACTTCTCTATACACAATATTTGAACTCTCGCCTGTTTGTGCTAGTAAAATAAATGGTACGGTGCACCGCACAGAATTTCTCTCTCCTTAATCTTAAAAATAGAGACATTTATCAAAAACTCGAGAAATTTGTGAAACTAAAAAGTATACACTCTTGCAGAAACACTCCACCAAAGAGCATAAATGTAATAATCCACAATGTTACAGAAACGTTGGAAATGTTCACCAAAGAGCATAACACTCAATTATATATTTAAAAGTATTTCATAAATATATATTTATATGTTCGCTTATAGCCCAGAAACTATGAGTTTTATAAAATCATATTCCATATTAAAATACGTATAATTTAAAGAGTACTACAACTTTACAATGATGAGTTAATTAATATCTTAAATAATTGTGGATATCTGATCAAAATTGGAAACTATTGCATATTTAAAGTGCCCTTAAATTCATTTTCATGGGAAAAAGAGAATTGATATTTGGTTTCTAACGTTAAATAATGATTATATACCAAATTTAATAAAAATAGTTTAAGTGGATTTTGAGAAAATCGATTTTATCTCTTTTTGCCCTTCAGTAAACTACCCTTGATTTTAGAGTTGGATGTATAAATTCATAATCTCCTCAGAGGGACCATATGAAAACCCAAGATACCAAGTTTTATCCCGATAGGTAAAATGGTTTCGGCTCTAGTCCGATATATAGATGTATAGGTTTCTAACGTTTAACAATGATTATATATCAAATTTAATAAGAATCGTTAAGTGGATTTTGAGAAAATCGATGTTATCTCTTTTTTCCCTTCAGTTAACTACCACCCTTTATTTTAGAGTTGGATATATAAACCCAAAAACTCCTCAGGGGGATCATCTGAAAACCCAAGATACCAAGTTTTAGCCCGATCAATAAAATTGTTTCGGCTCTAGTCCAATATATAGACAGGCAAAGAAACTGTTAGATGGCATCGCGAAAACCAATTTTCGTTTTCAGGGGATCAGTAAACATGAACATCCATCGAAAGATTGAGATTTTTTTTTACAATCACAATAATTCTCTCTCCGAGAGAACGAGACAAAGGAAAAGGAGCCTCACATTTCATCAAAGAGCATACATCAAAGAGTTATTACACTATTACAAAACCGTTAAGAAAGAAAGAACGTTTGTGTGCACCAAAGAACATAGCAATAAAGTTCATTTTTAGAGACGTGACTAAAATAAATAGTACACTATCATGCACCACACCGACTTTCTTCCGTTTTAATCATCAAATAGATATTTACTAAAAACGCGTAATATATATTGAACGAAATAATAGGTCTAAACATTGTTGTAGGAACACTCCACTAAAGATCATAAATTAAATGATACACACTGTTAACTTACTCTATGGTATTGGGAACTAGGCGCATTGTTACAGAAGAAATAAGAAAAGAGAAACATTTTTGTCCACCAAAGAGCATAAGAATCAAATTCATTTTCAAAGACTTGTATATTTGCCTATAGCTTAGAAATTATTTGTTTTATAAAAATATATTTCAAATAAAATATTTTTATATTTATAGTACTAAAAATTTACAATGATAAGTTATATCGTATCTCAAATAGTTGAGAAATGATGAAAATCGGAAAATTTCTCTAATGTAAAATATTATCAAAGCCATTTTCATGAGAAATTGAGAATTTCCATCTTGTTTAGAGTGATAAACAGTGTAGGGCCTATAAATATAACATTTAATCAAACCTACTGAGATTAATTTTGGGAAAATTGATTTATTCTCTTTTTGCCCTTCAGTAAACAAGTTTGGACATGAATAAAACCCATACAAACCAACCAAGTGAATCTTCCCCCTCACCCCCGAATAAAAAAATCACGATTAATTATGATAATATAGGCTAAAAAACTGAGATAAAGAAACTCTGCCGGTATAAAGAAGATGTACCGACAAGGCCTACAATCTACTGACCGCGTTACAATACTGATATTCCGGCCAGATAGGAATGCACAGATAACGAAAGGGGTGAAGGGGGAATATGTACATGTGAGTAGTTTTTCCGTTTATTAATTTTGTAAACTGGCTGTAGCTCTAGTAATTTGCGCTATTTATGAAACTATATTTTATAAATATTCCTTTAAGAACGTTATATAAAATGTTTGTTGAGCCAAATGTTTATCTGAAAGACAAACAAGATAATGTTAAATACATCACAAGAGTTGGTTCATTTTAATTCGTGCAAAAAAATATAGGGGTCGTTAACCTTTTAATGTTAGGGTTAAGGATAAGAGTGGTAACATTAGGCATTAGCATTAGTAGACAAAGAGGATAATATAAAACCTTTTCAAAAGTTAGGTTGAAATAAATTCTCCCTGATTTGGAAATAATAAAATTGTATTGAGATTATAAAAGGAGATTCTCAGTATTTTCTTTGAATTTGCCAGTTTTGTCTACTTTTCATAACCGAGTTAATTGTTCTGATATAAATGCTTCACCGTAGTCAAATTGAATTAATTTGATTATAGAAAACAATGTCAAGACACATTGAAAATGGAACGTTTACGTTGACGATACGATGTGCCGCCCACGCTTCTGCCATCCCTGCCATTGCACTGCATGTTGGTTGTTTCCAGGTCGTGGTTCTTTTGTTGACGCTACTGCTCGCCGTGGCGTGGGCGGTACCAGAGGGATCGCTCGATAAAGAGACGTTCATGGCGAAAGAGTCATCGCGGCCGGCCCGGAGAAGACCCAAGCCTCGGCCAAGGCCTATTCGTTACTAAAAAAAAAAGGTACTGAACTTCGCACGGACTTTCTCGCTCTATTGTTTAAAAATGTAGATATTTACTCAAAACTCGTAATATATATGAAACGAAATAATTATACATTAGCAAACCCAAGCATAAATTGCACTATACTTACGTAAAACATTTTTGAGTCCAGGTTTAGAATTTTATAATTTTACTTTAAAGAATCTTGTATGTTTGGACCAATAAAAAAGATCGATATTGGCTCCACAAGGGTCAACACTTCGTATTAAAATTTCAACTTCAGGTTAAAATTTTAACATGTTATTAGGTGTTGCACATCTTCAGGTCATCGAATTGCTATTAAATTACTCATTAATAAATTTTGACCAAAAAAAATGTAAATATTGACTATTGAGTCTAAAATGAAGGAAATTGATTATTGTTGTACAAACATTTCTCCTTAGAGGTTTAGGTAAAAATAACATAAATTTTTTTAGATACTAACTTATATTTAATTACTGTATGGCATTGGAGAATTATTGCGTTAAAACTTAAGTAGTATCTCTTTACAACTAAAGCTCACAAAATTGTATTAATATATTTGACAAATCTCAGAAACTATTGGTTTTATAAAAAATATTTCAAATACAAGTTTTTATTTTTAATAGTACTACAATTTTACAATGATAAGTTATCTAGTATCTCAAATAGTTGCGGAGATACGGAAAATTCCCCGTCTGCAAAGTACCCTAAAAGTCATTTTCATAGGAAAATTAAAATAGTAATTTTATTTATAATCTTAATTAACGCCCAGATACGGATTTTAATCAAAATCGTTAGAGCCAACTTTGAGAAAATAGATTTTTTCTTTTTTCGCTTTTTATTAATCTACTCTTAATTTTAGGGCTAACAGATACACAGACAGAGGTAATGGCAAAAACAATTTTTTAGTGGTGTGGGGGGTCATGAGACGTCAACTTCCATCCACATTTCAGGTTATATTTTTTCTTTTACCTTCGCAATACTTTATCTTTTGTGTTCGAAAAGTTAAAAAATATAAATATTTGCGTATAACTTGCAAATTATTGGTTTTATAATAATATGTTTCAAATAAAAGACTTGTATTATAAATAGCCCTATATATTTGCAATGATAAGTAATATCATATCTCAAAGGGTTACGGAGATACGGTAAAAATAAAATAATTTATGCATCAGACGGGAACCCTTAAAGTCATTTTGACAAAATATTTAGACTAGCCATTTTGTTTGGAATATTTATAAATGTTCAGAAATGAAATTTAAACAAAATCGTTAGAATCAAATAGCCGAAACTGTTATTAATTTTAGAGAGGAATTCACCATCTGGATATCATATTCTGGAAATTGATAAATGACACCTGGACACGGGAATCGAACCCGGGACCTTTGGCTTAGTTCGCCAATGCTCTACCACTGAGCTATCCAGGAGTCATCTTGTGCTCAGGGTCATTCTTCACTTATACTTTAAGGCAGCTCAGTGGTAGAGCATTGACGTACTAAGCCAAAGGTCCCGGGTTCGATTCCCTTTTCCCGGTGTCATTTTCAATTTTCAGAAAATCTTTAGAGCCGATTTTGAAAAAATAGAATTTTTCTCTTTTTCCCTTCAGTAAACTACCCTTAATTTTAGGGTTAGATATCCAATTTCAAAAATTCCTCGGGGCAAACCTATGAAAACCCTAGACACCAAGTTCTAGCCCGATCGGTAAAATAGTTTAGGCAAACAGACGGGAATTCAAAAACTACTTTTTTGGATTCGAGAGGTCATGAAAAGTCAACATCCATCAAAATTTTTAGTTCGATTTTTTTGACGATCACAATATTTTCTCTACCTGTAAGATAGCGAGAAAGTAAAAAAGATACGGAATTTGTCATTGTCCAAGTGGCTGAAAAAAAGAGAATGTATTACCTATATGTTGCGAAGTATAACAACAAAACGTTGATTGTTTTGTAAACTAAAATAAAATTCTATCTATTAATTTGTGTCAAACATTGCTACATCACTAGTTCTAACTCAATGGTGCCATCTGTTTTATGCGAATTTAAACATTATGTACAGTTGCGTATCATCTAATTGGCGATGCTAGATTTTTTATATTAAGTTATGGCATCATGGTGGGTTTCATATCAGGGCCCAGACTTTGATAACCTAGAAATGTTTTTTAAAAATTAACCATAAAATAACCTAAACATTCTATTAAAAAATGACTTCAAATTCACATAAAAATCACCTTAAATAGTGAATAAAACTCGTAATAAAAGCACAAGACTAAATCAAACAATCACTTTACAAAATAATGGAAACAAAAAAATGCTTTGATAAGACTTTAACAACCAAACAATTGCAATCAGCTAAATATAATATTGATTTACAAATAACTGCTTCATAAGTAAGACACTAAGCTCATTGCCCACATAGGGAGTCTTCTCATTCCGATAACTGTGTTGGAAACATTTATGTTTGAGTATTTATGAATTTATAAATTGACAGTAGGTCTATTTCAAAATTTTCTTATTCAACACGAATGCCTTAAAACACTCAAAAATGACTATAAATTACTCAAAAATGACCTAAACAAAAATATTACTTAAAATTTCCAAATGACAAAATTTTTTTCATAAAAGACACATTTATACAACCAGGGGATAGTGAACAACATTAAATATGCCTTAAAAACACTCAAAAATGACTAGAAATGACTCAAAAATGACATAACCAATAAAATATTACTTAAAATGCCAAAATGCCAACAAAAAAACTATTAAAGATACATTTATACAACCAGGGGATAGTGAACAAAATTTATGCGCACAGGAGTATTGTCTGTAATGAAAAAAAAGACATATTATTAAAATCTGGGCCCTGTTTATAATAGTAAAGAGTAATCCCACTCCTTACACGCGGAGTTAATTTCACATTCACACAATTTCTGTCTGATAAAGACATTGTTTACTTCAAATTGGAGTCATGGGAATGTGAATCCAGCAATCTCACGGCCCTGAATTAACATTAAGCCCAGCACAATTTATTAGCTTTCACCTAGATACCAAAAATAATGTCAACACAGAATACGGACCAGGGAGGAATCTTTAAAAACAAACTCTTACAAAATAGCTTAGGATTTTTTTAAACAAGACCATAAAACTAGCATTGTTACGTCCATTTGTACATTCTTAGCCTTGCTAGAAGGCAACTACTGAGATCTAAACATTCTACCAGGGGAACAAAAGCTCTAATAATTTGGATAATACCCACCTCGGTGGCGTAGTTGGCTAACGTGTTGATTTCGTATTGAGCTAGACTGCCGAGGATGGGGAGATCGAGGTTCGAATCTCACTCAGGTGAACTGAGGTGGGTTTTCCTAAACAGTTTTCTATCCTCCCTCCACGCAAATGCGGGTTCCTCTATATTCAATCTTCCCAATTCCTAACCCATTAACTTAATTAGTACTTAAGCGTATAACCCGAACGGGTAGTAAGACGTGGTGCTAAGTATTAAGTATTATTAATTTGTATAAACTAGAAGTTACGTTTCAATAGAAAGTATGTAAATATAGATGCAATAACAAGCTATGAATAAAGATGAAATATCTAGTCTACTATTTCAGGTCATTATTAAAGTTTGGATATTTAAAATGTTTTCTGAAAATCTCAGCCAAATTAAAAACAAGTCAAATAGATTTATTGAGGACTCTACCTAAACTCTAACAATTTGATGACAAGTGGGTATATTGTGCAATAATACACGCGAAAGGCGGGCCTGATTCTGTCCCTGGTGGTCGGGAAACGAATTCGCATTCAGGCTATGTGCATTGCCTCTACGACAAAGCTGGTAAATTTTCTCTTAAATAACTCTTCTACTTTCTCCGCCACCATATTAAGTCGTTAATAGCCCATATGATGAACGTACCAAGAAAATAAAAACAAAACAATTTAAATGGATAGAATTATTGATTAACATTGAAACTTATTGGTTCTGATCTTTTGTTTCCCATGTTTCTTCTTAAGCTGGGCTCTCGATTAAGAACTCGAGAGTTTAAGGGTGTGTATATAAGAGTGATTAATAAAATAATAAACGCTATCTTATATAACAGTTCATAATATGTCATGTGTGGTGGAATAGTTTCTCAAGACGCTGTTGGACATGAAAGTATTTTATAGTATTAATTATTGTAAAAACTGTTAAGGAGGTAGTAAGTGTATATTCTGATCCTCTTAAGGGAGTCAATTATAAGTTCCTCCCTCCATTAAAGATTCGTTCTCCCTCATCATAGAGCAAGAGGAATGTAGATTGGGTCTACCCCTCATCATGGTCTATCTTGGGAGAGTGGAGTTATATCATTCTGTGGACTAGGTTCACTGATTAGTTCCTATCTGGAGACAGAGAGATAAAAGAAGACCAGGGATATATTTTAAAGGAACAGAGAAGAACTCCTGACTTTGGGGTGTCATCAAAAACAGTGACGAATACTACTTTCTGAGTTGAGTCATCTTGGTTGTCTTTCTCTGAGAATACTTAAAACCTTATGGATTGTCTGAAAGTGAGTCGTTCATTCCGGTACTATTTTCACATGCGCTACAGAAAATGCCTGACGCCTCTACGAATAGATTAAAAGTATTAAGTCTGATTTTTAAGAAAGTTGGGATTTGATTTTGGAACGACACAGGTTATGTCATACCTTCTGCTATTCACATCATCGCTCTGATTAAGGAGTACAAAGAGCTGGTCACTGGTCAGTTTCGATCAACTGTCATGCTTCACCAGTCATCAGGACTAAACGAATACTAGTGCTACTACCCCTAATCTTGAACCATTGGACAAACCTAAACGTAAGACTAAAACAGACGTCGATACTGCTACCAAACCTAAATATAAAGCTGCTCTGTAGAAGCATCAGCTTAAGAAATGTGTTTCGACATAGTGGATTCAGTTTTATTACTAGACTTGGAAGGACTTCAATATGAAGAACACACAAAGTGTTTCATCGTTAAACTTATGTATGTAGTGTATACCTGTGTTGATCTGATGATTAATACTTTCAAACCTACTTACCCTTTCAAAGATTTTTCTCCTGTCTATCACCATTGATGATTAAAATCTAGTCATAACTTGATCGATCAATATCATCTTTGTTAATGAGAAGGATAAATGTACATTTCATTAAAACAATAAGTTATTCCGCTTGCACATTGATCAGTATAGGGTTTTAATTAAAAACACTTTTCGTGTCTACCTTATGTATACCACATGAACAAACTGCAAACTTATTGAATCTAGTAAATTAGACAAAGATATTGATGAGTAAACACGTCCAAAGGCTTGGCTAGTTCTATCAACGATCCTTCTGCGATTGTAATTATGTTTTTCTATATTTATCTACTTGTGTTTAAAGCAATATCTGGGAAAATGTATTTATTTCAATAAAAATTAAAAACTCTTTAATCCTCTTAATGTTTTTTTCTCAGCCTTCCTCCAACATCCTCAAATAGTATAAGCATATTAGTAGTGTAAGCATGAGAAAAATAGAATTTAGAGAAAATGTGGAGGGTGAATGGGAAACCATTTTGGGAAAAAAAAACTTAAATGACCAAACTTGAACCCCGACCCTCATATGACTATAAAACCAGACCACACGAGACTAGTGCCTTTGTTCATGCACCCAGTGGTGAAGGTTATTGTAATATTAAATCTGACTACCATACATAGCTGGGAAAAAGCTTACAGATTTAGAGATAAACTTATGTTAAATAAGTAATGTATTTCTCCTTATAGTGCTGGGAAAAGCTTACAGATTTAGAGATAAGCTTATGTTAAATAAGTAATGTATTTTTCCTTATAGTGCTGGTAAAAGAAAGTATTTTAAAATGGAGATAGTTATTCCGAATAATTAAAAATTTTGAGACAGTATGACAGCATCGGGAGTGAGGTATGGTATGGAAGCTCCAAATTTCTTAAGAACTAAAATAAATTTTAGTAAGGTTAGTAATAAATAAGATTAATTCTATTCTATTCGAGGTATTTTTCAAACTAACTTAATCTTAAAAGAAGTATTTTTTATCAAGTTAAAAATCTGGTGATTGCAAAAACTGTACATTTAAATTGCATTGGCATTAAATAGTGGTTTATTTATGAACAACTGCCAAATAATATAACTCCATTACGATAGCCCGCAATCTACCCATTTCGACCGAGTGATCACCGTCTGTTGGCGAAGCTCATGCCAACTTTTGCGTATAAAGGGTGTTAACGAGCTCTATAGTCGTTAATATCAGTTTTCTAGACAGGACCCCCTGCTTTTTCTTTCAAGTTGCTCCTCATTTGACCTAAAGAGGCTTAGCTTACCCCGTTCCAAACCCACTGTTCGGCAGAACATCTAGAAGCGCCGGAGATTGAACACCGAACCTGTGAATCTGTAGCCATGAACTCTTGACCCCTAGAATACAGAGGTGGTCACTATAAAATTATAGGTTCTCAAATGCTAGTATTATTTACTAACTTAATAGGCCTATATTTCAACAGTAAGACATGTAAAATATTTTTCAACACCTAGATTACCTTTTAAATATAGGTTGTGTTTTCCTCCCAAGCTCATAAACCTGTATTTTGTCTGTATTTATTAAAAATATATCAAGTAGCTATTATATGTTTTTCCTTATTGGCATCTGCAAAGTGTTCGTTACAACGAGTTTATTTAAAAAATAAAAAACATAACGTGGCAACACAATTAACTAAGCTTCTTGCATCAATAGTCTGTTGTGGCGTGTCTTTCTGCATGTGGTCACGACTATATTTTTTATATATCCACCTAGAATCATGTTACCTTAGCAGCACAAGCATTTATTCTTCTTAACATTTGACGTTCATCATTCAGAGAAGCAACACCTTGGGGTTTTTTTTCACACTCAACGAGATAAGAAAATGAACCGGACATTTGTAAGTTTGGCTGTTTCATTAAAATACTTAGCACGCGTCTTACTACCCGTTCGGGTTATACGCTTAAGCACTATTTACTCTAATGGGTTAGACATTGGGAAGATTGAATATAGAGGAAGTGAAGCCACATTTGAGTGGAGGGAGAGTGAAAAACCATTTAGGAAAAACCACCCCCAGTTCACTCGAGTGAGATTCGAACCTTGATCTCCCCGTGCTTGGCAGTCTAGCTCAACACGAAACTTGCGCGTCAGCTAGCTATGCCACCGAGGTGGGTGTATATCTATAATTAAAAGTAATAAAAAAATGGTATGAGGTTCTCTATTCTTTTTTTTAATAGTTTAATTATAATTTAATAAATAGTCTATAAACAAAAATAGAATGAAGTGTTTTTTTTAACAGTTTGACCATAATTTAATCTGTATGAATCGACAACTTAGCCCAGTCGGTAGGGCGTCTTTCTGATGAGCTAATAGTCCCGGTTTATAATGTTGGTATGACCAAAATATTTATCATTAATCTAATTGGGATATAGCCCTTCACAGTAATGAATTAATTATTAGTGACCAGTGGACTGAGAATTGTGTCTGTTTTATTTTTAAGTTTTTTGTAAATGTACTTATATCATACATTATTTGAGAAAGTACACGTTAAATACATCAAGTAATATATGTATATATACAGTGACGTAGCAGGGCGGGCTCCAGGACCCTCCCTTCCCCCCATAATGGACTCGGATTACAGACCAACTTAAACATTTACTCACGCTAGTTCTTGTTTAATTGTGAACTCCTACTTGTGTTCCTTGTGTGTTTTAATTTGAATAAATAATATATTTTCCTTGTTCTACGGTATCTCGGCTTGTAAATGTTCTATAACCTTTAGTCTATCAATACCATGGTATACTTATATAAGTTAAATTATCCGTGATATAACAACATTTCAATGAATACTTGCACAGTTTGCATGGGATATGAGGGGGATCTGTATAATAGAGATGGTTGTATGAAAGGGGGGAGGGGGGTACCATCAGGCCGTTACATTTGGGAACGAGTAACTTTCCTTTAGGGTCCGCCCTGCCCTTCAATATGAAATTCTGGCTACGTAAATGATATATTTATATATAAACCAAATTGCGTAATCAAACAAATTGTGACACAGTTTCTAGTAAAATAATGCATGATTTTTATAAGTAATAATTTGTAATTTTTTTTATCGCATGGTTTTACAATCATTCCTGAATGTTGCTATATGACAGCAACTATTTTGTGGAATATGTTACGTTGCTTAAAATAATTAAGTAACGCATGCATGGAAGTCCACGAGTGGCTTTCCGCATACTCCGGTTAAACTACCTTAACCTAGGACACACACATAACCTAGCCCTCCCCCTTACCCAATCATTAATTTATTCATTGTGAAAAGGGAAACCCAAATTTCACTAATGATACATTTTTTCAACCATGAATCAAACCCAATATCTTCATATCAGCAAGCAAACACGCTATCGACTGAGCTAATGTTTCGGACATAAATTTTAGTGATACTAACTTATTTTACTTAAAAGATATAAAACAAAATCATACATTTTTAAATAATTTGAAACTATACCGTATAGCCTCACAAATATTGATTTTTATATTACTTTATGACTTAGACTTGCTACCCCCCATTCCCTCTCAGAAATAAATGACAAAGAGGTAACAAGAGAATTGTTTACTAGCAAACATAACAATTACAATAGACGAGAGTGAGACCGCTTAATAGTGAAGGGTAATACCAATGCCAATTGCGATGCTCAGGGGCCTTCAAAATGGTACCTTCACAGTGAAGTACTAACCTGACAAACATACAAACAGTAAAAAGCAATTTTCAAAATAGCAAATGCAGTCGCCGACTCAATGCTAGAGATAGGTGCATAGTTCTACACTACCATGATCACTGCGCATCAGTTAACTCATAAATAATATTTAAAAATAATTGTCAAATCTATTCCTTAAATGGTGACCCAAAAACTCTATATACCAGATTGATAATGGGCCATATTCATATATTATGAAAAAAGAGATAAATACAAAAATGCTATACTCGTAGGTAGAATATAGATATTATTAAAATAAACAAGTTCCAGAGGTTAGTATTAGATAAAAATCAATGCGCCGACCAGCGTCTCATAATATTCCGAAACAAGAAATGATTTGACTTCCTAAATCTTTTATCGGCCTCCTAAATCTGAATAGGATAAATATACACAACAAACTACGACAATATGAAAGTCTAATCTAAACCTCACCATCACGTGGCAGACACACAATTTAACTTGCAATTAAAAGATGTTTAGTAACACTAGCGCCTAGTGGCCGTAAGTTAAACTATTTAAGAATTAACTTTTCAAAGACCAATATTTAACTTTTAAACAGTTCTTCTTTCCATCTGAAGATGGCCGACAAAACTAATGGTTAAATAAAAATAGCGCTCTCAAGCGGGCTCAAGCCTAACTTAACGTAACAGTAGAGTAGTATAACATTAATAAATGTAAAGAACATAAAAATATATCACCGCCCCACGGCCCTTTCTCAAACTCAACAGTAGACAAAATTTAAATAAAGACAGCAATTTTAGATAATTACTCATGAATAACAAGACGATAAAACTCTACATTACACCTAAATATGAATTTGGTAAACGATGCCATTTATTAGCAAGCGACGGAGACAGTCAGTTCAGAAAGGTGTAATAATAATCCGTAAAGCATATAAGCAGAATATTACTTGTAAACTCGGGGACCAATAATCTCTTATGGAATGCATAGCTACAACATTGAAAAAGGCTTTATTCTAACCGTGCAAAGATCTTAATTTTAACACGACACCTATGGTCAAAACTAATAAGTTCAACATTTAAAGATAAAAAAAAATCAATTTTGAAATGATAAGATAGTTAATGCCCAAAAGGGAATTTAGAAACCGTAGACATTATCTAACTATAACAGCGTCGCTCACCTTATGAAGCCAGAAATGTAATGAGTAACTACGCTAAATAATCCTACTCATATATAGACCTCGAATTTAGATCACGTGTTCTCAAAGAGTGGAAAAAAGGAGGGAGAAGGAGGAAGGGGGGAGAGTCTACCGATAACAAACTGGAAAGTTCCACGTCCATCTGAACATCCATAGAATGGTCTAGAAATGGGGCTACCAAACACAGCTGGTAGAGCGTGGGGAGCAACCACGCTTTTCGCTCTCTTTTTTTCCTGGACATGGCCTGTTTACAGCGTCGAGGAACGAACTACTCAGCTCAGTCGGATATTGGAGAGTGTTGAGTGTAGTTGCCACGGGCCGTGGTCTTGGAGAGACGAGTCGACAGGGGCCAGAAGGGTGAGTGATGTAACCCCAATGGTTTAAAATTGTTGTAATAAGGTTACACACTTGTGAACACGCAGAAAAAGACATAATTCTCATCTTGGCTGGTTTTATGGTGATGAGGAGGTCAAAGTCCATAGGCACCAGAGCTGAAGGGGAGGGGGGCACGGGTACATTGCTCCCCTATTTTCTTTCAAGGGTAAAGGGAGGGAAAGGGTCTTGGAAAAATTGTTTAGCAATTTACTTAAGATTCTCGCGGACAATAACATTGGTCAAGATTATTGATCAAACTCATTCTTTATGCAAAATTCACATTTTCTTATGGAACATACCACAATATCAAAATAAATTAAAAAAAAAGTCTTGTTGAGGGTAAATAAGAGTTAATGTAAAGCAATTAAAAGGTAAATTGAAAAACATTATTGATCCCAGACCTAGGTTTTGTGAACGAAATATTTGGTGAGCAATTTACACCTATCAGTTTAAATCAATACATTTGCTCTCCACATGACCGATAGATGCGCCACTTTTAGTTCATGCACGGCACCCATGTTAAACAATAACATTTCCATGATCTGTGTATTGTGTAGCCTGTGCTATTAGGCTACGTAATTTGTCTATGGGTGTGTTTGATATTCATTATTTTTGTGTACGAAAACTATATAATTTGGTTTATGCTTAAAACGGTATTGTTAAAATCTAATTCGAAGACTCGGAACTCATTTGTGTAGTTGAAGGTTAATTGAAAACATTTATAACAAAATGAAGAGAAATGCAAATAGTGTGAACCAATATTCAAAAATTGATTTCTTTTCTAAGACAAGCAAGGGGAATTCGGAAAGTCAGCAAAACAATTTTCCACCCCTATAAGTTACTATGTTAGTAACTTTTGTACTTACAAAATTTAAATCAAAATAATGTTTTAAATATTGCTAAAAAGTTTCTGAAACTCTTAAAAAAGCGTTTTAAGAACGTTCTCCTATCCAAGTTGAAATAGTTATATTACACGTTTTAAAGCATTAAGTATTGTTGTTAATTTTTTAGATGTCATTGTGTTAAAATATTGACTGCAACTTATACTAAAGAAAGCTCTCGTGACTGATGGATACATGAAATAATATATAATAACTTCTGAGCTTGCATTTAATGGAAAACTTCAAAATATGATCTTCATTTCCAATTGTAATAAGATTAAGGTGGGTTGGAAGGGGCCGCGAGAAAAGGTCAATGTTTTTGCAGTTTTTATGGCAAGACATTTTTTGGGCAAAATAAATAAAATATTTCTCCGTTACAAACATAAAACTTAATTTTCTTCACATAGTGACCTCAAAATTTCTTCTTCATTTAAAAAGTTTGTTAGATAGTGTCGCCATGTTCATGAGAGCTATTCAGTAACTGTTGATATCAACATGTGAAGAAAATTAAACTCTATGTTTGTACTGGTACAATATTTTATTTATTTTTTCCAAAATAATGTTTTGCCATAAAAACTGCAAAAACACTAGCCTTTGTTTGCGTTCCCTTCCATACAACCTCAAATATTAACTTGAAATCGATTTAAAAAAAACTGAAAACGTATATTATTTTAGTATAAGATAGTTTAAAAAGATATGTTGAAACATAATTATCATCCCAGTCTTTAATCACCATTTGATTATCTTGCTTGTAGTGGCGTATCACCGAGACATAATTATTAATATTATCTGTTGGAAACATCATAATCAGTATTTCCTTTTAATGTATCAGTTTATATTTTCTTTTATTAACATAGTTTTTATGTTCGTAGAAAACACTATTCCAAACAATTTTACCGAGTCATTAAAAATATTTTTAAAAACCAGCTATGTCCAAAAGATATTGAAAAATTCACGTTGGCTGTGAAACTGCCGACCATATGTGCGCCAATCCTGGCATTATACTGTACATGGTTGCCTACAGGTTTTGGTTCTCCTGTTGACGATGCTGCTCTCCGTGACGTGGGCGGTACCCGTGGAACTGCCCAATAAAGAGACGCTCCTGGCGGAAGAGTCAGCGTGGCCGGGCCGGGGTGGACACGCACCACCACCACGTTATCCTGATAAATGGAATGGATGACCTCTAGATTTAGAAGTGTGGCAAAACGTTGTTAATTTTGTACATTTAGATACCATTTTAACTAATGTTTTGTGTCATCCTTAACGTATGTAAATCTAGATACTATGAACATAATATATGAATAAAATTTAAACAGTGGCTGTTTCAGATCATTATTATAAAGCTAGAATTAAAAAGTCCGAAAATCCCTTCCGACCCAAGAACAAGCTAAAACGTTATGTACTGTTTTTGCTGACATTCTAACAGTTTGATAACCTAACGGAGGTACTAGCAACAGTGCCGGACATAGAGTATTTGACACCCGAGGTGGGTCCTCCCTTTGCCCCTTCCCATATTATAAATAATTTTTAAATTTAGACATGCAAAAAATATGTATTATGTTTAACTTAAATATTTAAACAGTAGAGTATTGTCAAAAAAGTATAAAATAAGAAAAATTCTAGTAATTGAAAATTCAGTGAACAAGTAATAAATAATACATTTTATATCATTAAAAAAATTTCAATCTCAATTATTAACCTATTATTCAAAGATTCACATGCTCTGCTTTTGAACCTTAATTTCTTAAATACCGTCTATGAATGACACCACAAAAATTCACCTTAATTACATATCCATATTCAATTAAAAGTAAAACCAAATTTTTCAATGTTATCTGGCTCATGGCGAATCATAATAAGTTATTCTTTATCAATTTCAATTTGGAAAAACTTCCTTCACATGAGGAAATATACATATGAACAGTCAAAATGAATCCTAAGAACAGTGACACGCTGGGAGAGATTCACAGAAATCCCATTTCACAATAAACTCTAGAAACTGCAATGCTGACCATTTATTTGCCTCTTCAGCTCTGATTTTGGCAACAATATAATGCCTCTGCAGTCTTCCGATTTACCCACCAATATTTTCATTATAAAATTCATCGAAAATCTAAGTCAAATAATTCAGAATATGCTTCCAAAGTGCTTCTTATGTTTCAACAACCAAAATGTTTGGTTGAATAACAGCGAAGATTGATATAATTTTATCCATTGCCTTAGAATGAATCCCCAACTCTTGACTAAAGTGATTAAGACATTCAAGCATAGTATTTTTTTAATTCTTCTGGTGATGTGAGACCAACATCCTTTATCATTCTGGCTTTTTTTTNTTTGAGATTTCCTATCCATCTTCTCTCCATATACCTTTCCATTTCTCTACATTTAATAGTTTCACAATGAGGTTCCCTCTCCACAACTTCATTTATGTAATCTTTAAGAAATAATTTTATAGCTTGAATCATCACAGTGCACATTTCTAGGCTGATTTCAACCGTTTGGAAATACTTTTGTGTGGGATTAAGTTCTTCTAGAACTTCACATGAGAAAGAAAGGTAGCTTATAAAAGAAAACTCATACACAGCAAACAAAAATCTGGGATGATCTTTCGTGCGCAAGGCACAAACAAATCCTTTGGATTGACCTCTCTGATCTTTGACTTACTACAACCACGAATGTCATCCATAGTTGCAGCGTTGTTATACCCTTGACCACAGCACAGGTTTACGTCCTGTTTATCTCTCTCTCTCCAGATGTCTCAGGATATCCTCTGTGAGCACACTAGCAGTATTTCCTGCAACAGGAAAGAAGCTCAAGAATGTTTCTCTTAGTTCAACTTTGTTATTTTCAATATGGACGCACCCCAATTAGTTCACAAATCTGATCAGTGTAAGAAACATCATTAGTGCTGTCAAAAATAATCATAAAATTCCTCGCTTCTTGATATCAGCCCGTATTTAATCGCTGACGTGATTTCCCAAAAGAACAATAAACGCACTCTGAATATTTGGATATTAATGCGAAGCATCTCTCCTCCCAGAAGTAAACGAATTCTTACAAATTTTTCTTTCAAAATAGGATAGTATTTTAAAAGTTACTCTACCCATTCCAAGAAGTTTCCTTTGTTTGTTGATGACATGTCCTCTTTGTGACCACGAAAAGGAAGATTCTGCTGAGATAGAAACAAAGTTACGTCTAAGAGGCGATGTAAGATATCTCCGTTTATTTCTCGCCTTGTCCATCGCTGTGAATTTTTATTTTAGTTTGGTTACTTGTACTATAGTATTTCAACTCTCCTGATAGCCACTCCCCCCTACCTTTGATGTCATCCGGAGAGGACCAACCCCTCACCTTTCCCCCTTGATACGCCAATACAAACAAGATACTCAAATGGTGATCCTGATTCTGTTCCGGCAGGTCGGGACCAGAATTTGAATTCCGCCTGGGTGAAATGGGTGCATTTTTTCCTACCTCCTACTAATCCTTATTCTCCTTCCCCCCCGATTATATTAAGTAATTTAAGGACCATGTAATAGACGTTCCATTAAAATAATAAACAAATAAGTAAATAATATTAGGATTGATTAATGAAATTGATTAATTCTGCTTTTTCACAAACCTAGTTTTATCCGAGCCTGGGTTTACAATTTAATAACTAAAGGAATGTCGATAATAATAATTGTTGTCTGTTTATCAATTATGTATATGGAATAAGGATGCAATTCAAAAATAAAAACAATAAACAAAAACGGGCTTCACTTAAACCGTAGTTATGGCCCAAAAACATTTTATCTAGCGTGCTACGTCCTCTAGCCCAGTAGTATTCAACATGGGGTACACAAAGACTTTTTAGGAGGTACGTAAAATTAAAAATCTTACATATAATGCCATGATAAGCACTGAATAATTAGAACATGTTTAGGGCTAAATACAAGAGACAGGGACGTTATGAACACGTGATCTGGGAGCGCCAGTTTTATTTTAGATCTAGGTTAGAGAATATGTATTGGCGTGCAAAGTTGAAGAGAAAATATATCCGAGGGTACGCGGACAAAAAAAGGTTGTATACCACTGCGTCTTGCCTAGCAGCCGATCAGCATCGCACATCTGCGTGTTCCTATCACTTCCACTCCAGTCACCAGACCACCGGCCGATCATCACTATATATCACTCTCTAGTCATCTATCCCACATACCAATCATCACTGCACACCTGTACGCTACTATCTCTTCCACTTCAGTCAACCAGCCCATGGTAAAATAAGTATTATTCTGCACGTATTCGAATTAGAAGCATTGATTACAAATAGGTTTTGAAAGCTCTTGGTTGGAAAAGAAGTAAGGTTTCCAGACCAACAAAATAGAAATTTAAATTATTCAAAAATCTGTTGTTGTTTTTTAATTTATTTTTATGTTCCATTCCACGTATTACTAACCGTTCAAGCTACTCGTATATTTTCCCTTATAAAATATGGATGACGATGGTACAATGTACTGTATCTAGATTTGTGTAAGCGAGGATTTTACATGATTATTGGGGGTATCTTAGTACACCCAGCCAGGACTCAAACCCTGACCTTCCTATCAACGTAAAGTAAGACCAGATGATGTAGACATCCTATCTCGCGTGCTTTTTGATGTGGGTATCGTTCTGATAAGAGGTTATTATTTTTATAATCTACCTATTATAGAATTTGACTTTTATTCCTACCTACATATTTTTCCGTCTAATCTATTAATAAATGGACACCTGATTTGGTGGTCACACGGTCTAAGGCTTCACTCGCCAATGTTTGAATATCGTAAGAAAATATAATATATATAAATATTATAATATAAATACAATTTCATTTAAATAATGATGATCTGGCTATATATATATATACACAGCCAAATCACCATTATTTAAATGAAATTGTATTTAGAAAATAAGCTTGCAACTCCAAGTGAGATTTTCTTTTATATCTAAGTAACTAACAAAAGTATGCCAAATAAATTCACAGCAGGCACGAAAACACTTCTATTTTTTTCCCTAGCACGTACTTTATCAAAATAGCTGCTAAGTTTTTTTTTCCAAATCTATTAACCTGTTTAAAACTTTTGGCGTGTTTTTGTATTTAAAATAAATAAATAGAACATTCATCTACTCTTTATTATTATTTCACTTTGTAAATGTGTTTGTTTTTTTAATCAATGTTCACCTTTGCAGTCACGAAAGTGTTACAGTAAAGATAACACCACCACTTAAAATGTCGGTAGTTTTACCAAAATAAAGCGCTGTATTTTCTCTACATGACATAATATCATGTCTTCACATGTGATCTCGTATGCGTATAAATGTTCGTCCAGAGCTCCACTATCATATAGTACTTGTATTTTCTTGTAACCTTCCTTTTCAAGAAGTGATACCTGGCTTACAACTTATCAAAAGAGCAGAATGAACCAGGAAATTGTAAGTTAAACTTAAAGAAAAAAATATTATAATAATTAATAAATTATATTACAAAAAAAAGCTTAACTTAAAGTGTTCAAGCAGAGTAAATGTAAAACATTTATAGTGTAATTTGCGGGTTGTGGTGAGGCGGAGATTCGAATAGCTGTTGGGCGTACGTAAGGTTGTTTTACTTAAATAGTTTCCCACTCTAACTTCCTGCAAATGCGGGGACATTTTCTTTAAACTGTACCCTCTTTATCCATAACCTATTAGTGTGATTAAATGCGTATAGCACCGACAGACGGGTAGTCAATGACGCGAAGCTAAGCTAACATTAAAATATTAACTATTTTATATTTTGTTAATTTAATAACTTTGATTCAGCGCCTATCGCTGTGTGCTATAAATACCTTAAAGTTGAATCTCACTTAATTATTTTTATTTATTATAAAAGTACGCCAAATAAAAGGTGTATAAACGTTTGATATAATTAAAAATATGGTAGTCCTGCTATTTTAATTAGCACGCTAAGCACTGGGAATATTGTAGGACCAAATTAAGAGGTATAAAAGAGGAGGGTAATAAATACTGAAGCTTTTTTTTCCTAAATGGTTTCCCAATCTCGCCTCGCGCAAACTTGGCTGTGTTTCCTATAAATGTTAACCTACCATAGTAGAATTAATATGTGGAAAGCTGCAATTAATACAACCCGGTTTCCATAGGAACTGCTCTACCTGACAGCTAGAAAAGTTATTATATCTACTTTGACGCATTTATACGTCAAATCACGTAATTTTATAGTTATTTTGATGTATATTATCAATAACTATCAAATAGCACAAATATTAGAGTAAACTGATATATATTATCAATAACTATCAAATAACACAAATATTAGAGTAAAATGCTATCAATGTTGGCTGTAAATATATTTATAGTTTTTAATCGGCCTTTCCTATAAAAATTGGACAACAAAAAATGATATATTTTCGTAGTGACTCGAGTGATTCTGCTTCCTTCCCGAACAATTGTTCATCGTCCCTGCCATTGGCTGGTTATTTCCAAGGTTGTTAGAATACTAGGTTTCCTCAGTCTCTATACCTTCCAGCAATAAACCTTGCCCTACTCGTCGAGCCCCGGCGGGGCGTAGTCTGGTGATCTTAGCTGCAGCTTAGCGATAAGGGCGCAGAAGTAAACCACCAGCGTTTGGGTTTACAGGGCTTCATGGGGCTACAATTATGTTTAATTAAACAAATTCAGTTTCAAACAAGAGTGAGTTCTGTATACTTTAGAGTGATTATTGTTGATATCATTGTCAATAGTTTTATTAGCTTAGACTTTATTTAGATTTTATTTATTAATTTTCCCTCAATCGGGTGGGATTCAAAAGAAGAATGTTTTTGATGTAATTTATATAAATGTAATTAATAGTGTAAACAGTTGAATATTTTGTTTTGACACAGTTGTATTTTAAATATAGACTAAACGATCTTTAAGGGCCAACAAAAATGCCAGGGAAAATATGTACAGTTACTTTGTGTGGTCTAATAATAGCCACCAAAATACAAAAATAAACTCAAATGAGAAACAAATGATGTATCATTATTTTACAAAAGATACGAAAATTCTTTTAAATAAATGGATACACCTTTATAATAGGGATGGGAAGTGGAAAACGGATTCATGTTCAGTGTGCTTGGAACATTTTTCTCCGGAAGAATAAGAACGAGACCTTAAATCTGAGATTGTTGACTTTATTGAAAAACGAAAGCTACAATCTATTGCTGTAGCTTTCTTAAAATTACATAATGATTTATTTACTGTTACTAAGTAATTACATGAAAACGTGTCTCACTCGCGAGCAGTTAGGCACCAAATAAGACTCGCTTAACCAATTATAGGTGATTTGATCGCACAAGATACCGCTTCACAGATGAGTGCAGATTGTTGTTAGGGCTCAAGCTTTTGCCAAAATAGTGAACGATCTATTAATGAAAATAAAACTAAATTTTCCATAAATGAATTGGTGCAAAAGTAAAATTAAATTCTACGTTAAAAAATTATTAAATTTGACCATTTATTTAAAAGTAAATCCCTTAAAAATTCGAAGACTTGAGAGTGAAATTTATCTTTTGCTGGGAAATTTAAAAATCAGTAAAAGTTGTATATTCAATGCTACGAGAGAGATCAGTGAATCATTTTACAAGTAACCAAACATTTAAAGAAACTGTACCCACATTTTCAAGAAGGAAAAGTGGAAAACCTTTTCGAAAAAAAATCCCTCAGTACACCCGTACGGGATCTGAGCCCCGACCTTCCCATAATAGAAAAATTAGTATAAATGATATTGTAATTCAGCCCACGTGCCCAAAAATTATTTCAAAAGTCACATTTAAATAAAAGTTTATAAATGAGTACAGGCTATCTGAAGTTAACAGGCATGACATTTTGCAACTTTACATATTTATATTGGAATAATAGTCTTAAAAATATAATAACCAGTGTTGGTTGGATAAAGACACATTGTTTGCTTTTTTAGATGGAAAGCAAGAGTGTAAAATAAGTCCTATATAAAATAATAACCACCAATGATTTTAGATAGTCAATTATAGCTTTTTATTATTAATAATGATGCTCGTACACTATTGAATAATATTTAGTTTAAAAATATCTAAAAATTCAAAAATCCTGCCTGTTAATTTTCATAATTTCACGTTGGTAATATGTTATAACCCACACAGATGGGCATACGGACAAAAGCGTCAGTCTCATATAGGCTGTTTGATTCAGGACGGTAAGGTCGAGGCTTTAAGGCACAGACCTACTGATGTGGGTTTATCTTAAATTATTTCCAAACATCCCTCCACACATTTACTATTATACTTCCTCCAAATTCTACTTTCCTCATCCCTAACATATAGGTGTAAATATAAAAATAGATTGGACGTTAGTTACTATTAAGATGTAAGATGTAAGACTTTTCTATTAATTTAATATGGTGATATATATTATTATGTAGTAGATACAGATATAGATGCCCTAATAACTAAGTGTTTTTTTTTAAATAAAATAAAAATCCAGTTGAGCTATCCTCGATGAAACTTTGGGACGTGTGGCTGGAGAGGCAGTCAGGCGGTCACCCGGTGACGTCACGCATCTAGCCCAACCAGCCCCACGAAAACAGCTGATCGAGGCAACCTTCTAGTCATGGGGTGGGAACTCTTAGAGGACTAGCTGACTAGTTTGGAGCACTATTGCTAGGAGCATCTTGCAATGACATTACAGAGGAATGCGCATGCGTGGACGTGAAGTCCATAAAAAAGAAAGTGTGACGTTTATGTAAAATTCGCCATTATTGTTTTGTTAGCAATTTGTCGTTTATTTTAAAGAAAGAGTTTAGCTAGGTTTTACATTTTATAACGTGTTTTATTTATAAAATCTTGGATTTAGTTACATTTGATTGAAGTTTATATAAGAATTGATTAAGTAACATTCCGCAATAGAAAATGCGTTGTGTTCCAAGTGTAAGAACCCGCTTAAGCTCTTTTAGTTCGCGGCACTAACGCTGCAAGCGCTAGTGATGTGGTTCTACTTGCCAACATTAGAGTGGCGTTTCTGTACTTTTCCCTTTTCCATGCTTCTATTCTAAAAACCTTGGGTTGTTTCCAGGGCGTGGTTCTTCTGTCGACGCTGCTGCTCGCCGTGGCGTGGGCGGTACCAGAGGGACTGCTCGACCAACAAGAGATTACAACGGAAGACAATTCGGTGTGGCCGGGACAATGGGGTGGTAGCGGTTATATTCGGGGTGGTAGGCCTGTAGGTGGTGGATATTATTGGGGAGGAGGGTCTGTAGGTGGTGGATATAATGGGGGAGGAGGGTCTGTAGGTGGCGAATATTACAGGGTAGGAGGACCTGATGATGGTGGATATTATGGGGGAGGAAGATCTGGTGGTAGCGGATACTATGGGGGAGAAGGATATCTTGAGGTTAGTGGCAGAGGCGTCTATAATGGAGTAAGGATTCCACGTCAAGGTGGTGGTGGCAGAAATAGAGGAGGATCTCGTGGTGGTGGTGGTGGTGGTGGTCGAGGAGGATATTATGGTGGAGGAGGATATCGTGGGGGCGGTAGGGGTGGATCTCGCGGTGGAGGAGGATATCGTGGTGGTGGTGGGGGTGGAAGCTATCGTGGAGGCGGTTACTAAATGATTTTGTAGCTCATGAAATTTAGCACCCAGGAATGCACATTATATTTTGAAAACATCTAGACATGAATAAAAGTTTTAGTGACATATTTCAATTAATGATTATAACAGACTAAAAATATCTAATCTTAAAAAAAACTTGATGAAGAAGATGGATTTTCAAAGACTGTAACCCCACAAATAAGAGTGGATAAACAACAACGTAGAATAAACACCACTGATGCAACTTGTTGGAATCGAACACCAGACTCCCGAAGCAGAGGAAGCCGAGATAATCTCTCCATCTTTGAAAAAGTACTAAAGCATGTATCAAAAACAAGTTACTGTCAACTATATCATCGATGCTGCAGCAGTCAAAGCTTATTTAGAACCAAAGCATTCGTAATGTGTCTAAATTATTATTAGGTTTAGAAAGAATATGTAATTCACAAAATAGCTTCAATATTTTTAAATTGAGTGTAAAAATCCTTTAAATAATTAATGTTGTTATTTATTATGTTAGGGAAAATGTTATTTTTTACGTTTAGCAATAATTAGAATTAAAAGCACAAATGTATAGTAAATTGAGTGGAGTATACTAATAAATATAATATATTAAAACAATAAAACAACTATTTACGGTTAAACTCATATTCATAAAGTTGTCTTCAATATTAGAAGAGTAAATAGTCAAAACTTGATTAAAATGTTTTATAAAGTTTAAAAAGTTATTAAAGACATGTAACAGTTAAGAAAATTGAAACCATCAGGTTTTAAAAAGTGTATAATAATTTAAAAAATAAATAAATGAAATATTACTGTCCAACTTGCTTTCATATACATTTCATTGATGGGAGAGCTTTCGACATTTCATGCCACAATCAGCCTTGAAAAGTGTAATGGTAAGCTTATGACTCGTCCGAGATAGACGCCAATATACGAAATAGAAAGAGAGAAAGTGTTATCTACTGATAACACTTTCCCTGTTTATCTGACTAGTTTAAACACTCACTATACTATTTGCTTCTTGAAAACATTGATATGCTTTTAAAAATCAAATTTTTCTTGTTTACTAATCTAGATAAACATATTCTACCACGGTCTTTTTTAATTTACATCCTGGCAGGAAGAATCCTACAAGACACTTCGGTGATCAATCAAAATAGCCTAAGTTGTAGAGGATTTATCAAAAAATACGTTTATAAAAAAATTACTTCAAGATAAAAATAATAATTTTGTGACACTGTAGGACTATTTTTATATTTCATTAAGAATGTATGGTCTTTGTTTCAACGTTATATCTTTAAAACAAGCTTAATCACGGGAAATATTATCTTGACCTGCCATGACGTCACAGGTAATTAAGTCCTTAACTCTTAATTATTGTCAAACATCAAGAATAATGAACAGTGCCTTAGGACAGTAACAAAAAAGTATTCTAAAATATAATTTGTTTTAGTCGTTAATACTTCAGATTTCAATTTCGACTTCACCTCACATGTGAAAAAGTGATCCTTCCACACCCTTAAATTTAAGTAAATCAAAAATTCGAAAATAGTAAAAAAAAAGTATTTTTAAAAATATATTCATAAAATTAAGCAATACAATTTCATTTTAAGATTTCAAGAGAGATAATCAGTATTAGTAGCGGACTTTCAAATAATAAATTTGTATGCAAAAAAAAGAGAGAGTCGATGTTAGGTAGAGAACTAGTTATTGATCTGGCTTATGAAAGTACTTTGAAATATGAGGATATAATAGAAGGGGAAATACAGCTTAGAAGTAAAGTAGAACACCAAGTTCATTTTACATAAAATAACTACAAAACAACTCCAATAAATTTATAGCTGTGAAAAAGAGGCACAATATGAGAAGCAAAGAAATATCATAAGCCATATTTAACGCCGTCAAAAATGGGCTAGTGGTTAAAATTCCTAAGTTTGACGTGAGGATTCGAGAATGAGTTGGGTTTGAATCCTGGTTGGAAGCATTGGAGGGTGAATTTAACGTCGTTGTTTAGTGCATATAAGTAAGCGAACTGTGGCATAACTTTAAAGTTACCTTATTCTCACTTAAGTAACCCCTAAATAAAGTAATTAAAAGTCTTTCGGTTAAATATATTGTGCGTTTCCACTCATCTTACACCCCCACCCAGGCTATCAGGATTTACATTATTGGGCTAGGAATCAGTAAGGTTGAATTTTAGAGGAAGTGTACCCGCAATTACGTGTAAAAGAGTGGGAAATTATTGATTAAAAACCACCCTCAGAACACCCGGCTAGGATATTAACTCAGCTCACGATATCAACTCATTGACAAACCAGATTACAAGAGCTTGCTGTTTGTCTACGTGTTCACCAATATGAGTGACTCCACAATAGTTCCACCCATTAAAAAGAGAGTATGATTTGCCTTTTCTCCTTGTCACCCGCAAGGGGATAAGGCTGATTGGGTGGGGCTTCTTTGAGATTTTGAATTATATTTTGTCCCTCTTTAGAAACAAAGCTTAAATTTAATTTGAAATGTATTATAAAACTGATCAACAAATTTCTTTTTATCTGGTTTCTAAATGGGTGGATATAACTAATTTTCGGGTGCTGAATTCAGTGTAAAAATCAGATTTTCTCTATTACGTCACAGTTCTAAAATACACAGCACTAAAACAAAGAAAATAATACGACATTAGCAAATATTTATCATTTTAAATACAAACAAAACATAGACCTCAGAACTCAATGTTTTCTTGATAGCGTAAAAAACTTACTAAAACCAACAAAAAGCACTAAAATAATCCACATTAAGCCATAATATGAATATTTAAAAATTTTAATGTAATTTTACTTTGACAAAATGGGATGAAAATGCTTTTCTTTTGTAAGATGTTTCATCAGTCTCCTTAAAAATAAACCAACAGTAATCGCCCATCATCGAAGGGTTCCAGTGTCCTTGATAACGTTGCTCCATGGTCGGGATATCTTGGTGAAAGCGTTCACTCTGTTCGTCACTAACAGAACTACATTTTTCTGGGGAAAAGTCAAGATGATAGTGTAAAAAGTGAATTTTTAGTGACATTCTACACCCCATGTTCTTATAATTGCCCAATAGACCACTCACTATGGAAACATATTATTATAAATATAATAGGTGTCCCAAGCACCTACCAGGTACCTACCTGGGACAAGTGACCCAGGTACCTGTCAGTGTCAGGGTTCCCAGGTAATTGCCTGGGACAGGGGTACCAAAAACCTGCCTGGGACAGGTGTACCAGGTACCTGCCTGAGACAGGCTTCTTAGACACCTGCCAAGGACAAGCATCCCATACACGCCTGGGACAGGAGTCCCAGGTACTTGCCTGGGACAGGTGTACCAGGTGCCTGATTGGGACTGGTGGCCTAGGTACCTGCCTGGGACCGGCTTTCCAGGTACCTGCCACGGAAAGGTGTCCCAAGTAAATGTATAAGACAAAAGTCCCAGGTACATTTCTGGGACAACCTAATTAGGTACATTCCTGGGACTGCCGTCCCAGGTAAACGCATGGGACAGGGGTCCAAGATACCTGCCTGGGACCGAAGGCACAGGTACCTGCTTAGGACAGGGGTCCCAGGTACCATTACATACATGTAATATACATAAAATAGTATTTCTAACATATTTGAATCCTTTAGGTGTCCCAGGAAACTGCCCGGGACAGGTGACTCAGATTAAAATCTGCCAGGGAGAGTTTTCCCAGGTAAAGTTCTGAAATCGTTTCTATATGCTACGGTCCGATATTGGTATATGGTATATACATGTAAAATATATAAAATAGTATATCTAATATATTTTAATTATAAAAGGTGTATTATTACCTGCCAAAGACAGGTATCCTAGGTAGGATTTGCCCAGGGACACATCGCTGAAATCGTTACCTTATGCTATGTTTAGGTATTGGTACATACATGTAAAATATATCAATATTATATATATTTTATAGATATTAAGTGCCCCAGGTAGAATTCTTCCAGGTTCACATGTCTGAAATCGTTTCTCTATGATATGGTCAAGTATCGCTACATACATGTAAGATATATATACATTAGTATATCTAAAATATTTTAAATATAATAGGTGTCCCAGGTACCTGTCTGGATTAGTAGTAGTCCCAGGTAACTGCCCAGGACCTAAGTCCCAGGTACCTGCCTGAGACAGGAGTCCCAGGTACTTACCAAGGACAGGAGTCCCAGGTACCTACCAAGGACAGGAGTCCGAGGTATTTGCCAGGGACAGGAGTCCCAGGTACCTGCCAAGGCAGGAGTCCCAGGTACCTGCCAGGGACAGGAGTCCCAGGTACCTGCCAAAGACAGGAGTCCCAGGTACCTGCCAGAGACAGGTATCTCGGGTAAGATTGTCCTAGGGACATGTCTTAAATCGTTTCTCTTTGCTATGTCATGTATATATACTTACATGTAAAATATATAAAACAGTATATCTATAATATTTTAAATATAATAGGTGTCCCAGGTGCCTTGGGCAGGCGTACCTGGTACCTACTGGGATGGGCATCCCAGGTATCTTACTTTAAGCTGGTGTCCCAGGTACCTAGTACTAGGTACATATTCAATCTTTTCCTAATGGAGTCAGCAGTAATTGGCTACATTTTGTTTGGACTGTCTCAGTATCCCACCCCCACTGCCAATTTATCTTTTTTTTTTCCTAGCAGCTTGTCTTACTACTTGTTCAGGCTATACGCACGCAAATGTACTAATTACGCTAGTGAGTTCGGGATGAGGAAGGATGAATTAAGAGGAAGTGTACCCCCATTTTCGTGGAAGGTGTGGAACACCATTTTGTAAAAAAACACTCTCACTATATCCAACTGGGATTCGAACTCCGATCTCCCTGTCATCAGCAGTCTAATCTAACATGACAGCCAATTTGTTTGATAGCCCACTTCTGAGGTCGAATGGTCTAAGGCGTCACTCTCGCAATAGATTGGACAAATGATTACGGGGATACCTAGGTTCGAATGCAGGATGGATGTGCTAAGCATGGTTTTCTCTAAGTGATTTTTTGCTATCCCTTCACACAAAAGCGGGTATACTTCTTCTTAAGTCAATCATACTTATTCCTAAAATTAAAAAAATTTTTTTTAGCACCGCGTCTTACTACCCGTTCGGGTTATACGCTCAAGTACTAATTATGCTAATGGAATAGGAATTGGGAAGGTTAAATTTAGAGGAAGAAACCCCACATTTGCGTGGAGGGAGAGTGGAAAACCATTGAGGAAAAATAACCCCCAGTTCACCCGACCGAGATCCGAACCTCGATCTTCCCGTCCTCGGCAGTCAAGCTCAACACGACTGGCGCGTTAGCCAACAACGCCTCCGAGGCGGGTCCTAAGATATTAGAGTAGAAGTTACTAATATAAGCGGCTAACCCGGGAAGGTTGTAAGGCGTGGTGCTAAAAAACATGTTTTATTTTACTTCTAATGTTGTCTTTGTAAGCTCCGTCTGGTTGAGGAAAGTAACAGAACATTCGTTCTATCTAATAATATTTTTTTTCCTGTAGGATTAAGTCGGGTGACCGTGAAGACCAGGTGTACTTTATAATCACTCGATCCTCGAGGAAAATCTTGATCAGTCCCTTGTTTTTCTCTGACGTGTGTGAGAAACCTTGAGTAAATTCCACATCGTCCATCTGTTTCAAAATATGCAAATATGCTGTGGTGATTACGGTTCCTAAGAGGAAAAACAAGACCTACTATCCACTCCTTTGAACAACTCACGGCACGCCTCATCCTGTCGGTTGCTGCCTTACTCTAGAGCCTGTTTGTGAGAAGGGTCAGACCTGATTTGACTGTTTATACTGATTTGGCTGTTTGTTGCTACAGGTTTTAGTCTTCAAGCCCATATACTCGATGTATGAGAGTGATTACAGGTACGTTGAAGTGAAACCATTGGAAAAGACTGGAAAATATATATAATTTTTATTTTTACAAAACTATTTTTCATCGTATCTTAGTACCACTAATTCAGTCCATACGGACACAATAATTGCTCTGCTGGAATAGGGATGAGGTAGGTTGAATTTTCGAAAGAAAGTGGGAAAATATTTCATTAAAAAACCTCAATACACCTTACCAGTAATCTAACCCAGATCTCTCAGTCATCGGCCGAGAATGATGCGTTAGACGATGCGAACATAACTATATGTGGGTATAGAGTACTAGTTGAAGTACCCGGCGTTAGCCGGTAGAAATATTTTTAGTCTAACGATTATATGTGGAACGTAAATTTAAAGTTGGTGCCTTTAAAACCTGCGCTGCCCGGGGCCTGACCCGGTTTTTAACTAATTAAATAAAATCTAATGAAAAGTTTAAAATTATGTGTTTGAGATGCACACGTTCGCGCACAGGGACTACTAATTTTTAAAATTTCAGACCTTTCTCTGCGTGGGGTAGATATCGTGCAACGCTCATGACAGACAAACAAACTCTTCATTTTATTAATATGAATATACACCCGCTTAATCTCGCAATAGACTAGACTACCGAAGGTGCGGAGATTGGTATTTGATCCTAGTTGGATGCACTGAAGGTTTTTACTAAATGATTTTCCACTTTCCTTCCAAAAAATGCAGGTACACTTCCTTTAAATAAAATCCCTCTTAATCCTTAACATATTAGTGTACATAGGCGTATAACACTAACGGGTAGTAAGAGGCGTCGCTAAAAAAAATATGAGAATGAGTATTGAATGTGAGTATTGAAGTTGATGATTATGGATGTTAACGATTTGGTCTTGGGGGTAGGTCGAATTTTTATTTTATTGGGATTTTAGAAGTTGGTGTTATCAGGTAGGAATGCTAATTTAAAATTACCTTTATTGTGATAGATGCTGTTGTTCACGAATAAAACCCGAACATTTGGGCTTCGTTCTATTTGAATCATCCTGTAGTAGTGGAGAAACCGGTTTCTAAATAAATTTGTTACAGTAGACCTATATGTATTATATTCATGTTGAACACGTTTCAGTTCAAGAGTCAGATGAAGTGATGGCATACAGAGAATACTTATTATTGTTATGAGAAAACCAAAATCTAATATAAGTTGAACATCAAGTAAATATTTATAAAAAAAAGATGTAATGAGCTTAATGGTTGGTAATATAATTCTGTATCAAATCAAATCAAAATACTTTGAAATTAAAATTAAATATTTTATTAGATAAATTAATAATAATCTATTATTATATTTAGTTCACTTTATTTAAAAGTATCAGTAGCTAATTTAAGTTAATTCTACTAATCAAAATACTTTGAAATTAAAATTAAATCTTTTATAAGGTAAATTATAATGTCTGTTGTAATATTACAGGGTCAAACATGAGAGTGAAGATGTAAACTCCCCGTGGAGACCTTATGAATACCCCATATAACAAGTTTTAGCCTAAGTGGTAAAATAGTTTCGGCTCTAGCCCGAGGTAGAAACAGACAGACAGACGGCATTGCGAAAACTACTTTTTTTTTTGTTCCAGGGGGTAATGAAACGTTGACATTCATCAAAATCTCGAGTTCGATTTTTTGGCTATCACAATACTTTCTTTCCGAGGTGTCGAGGGAAAGTAAAAATTTATTTGTTGTTGAAAAACTGGATTTATTTACTAAAATCACGAAGCTCGGAGCCAAATTGGACTTAAGTTAAACGAATATATATATTTAATTACAGTAATTTGAAATACAAACACCGGTGCTCACACGATATAAGGCGTCAGTCCTGCAATATACTTGGTTGACGATAAACGGTGAGGTTAAGGTTCAAATTTCGGCTGGGAGTAGGGTGGTCTCTTACGAGTGATTTATTACAGTATTTTTTTCATCTTCCCTCAGTGTTAATGTGGGTACATTTTATGAACGCTAATCTCCCAAATACCAATGCTCTTAATTTTTCATTTATAACACTATTAATTAAATTTATGATAAAAATAATTAAAAACATAGTGTCTGTTCATATTTTAAATCACATTGGAAGAGTCCCGTGTCAGAGGACCAAGCATCACTGATAAAATTATTTTGAAAACTTTGCCGGCTAACATTTAAATCCAAAATATACTTGTCCTTTTGATATAATGACTTTAATAAAGCGTTTATATTTACAGGATGTTTGGAAACTCATAACACAAACCGTACATATAGTTTGTTTGAACCAAAGGAAATACAAAATCCCTATACCCTTACAGCCAGAAGTCTATGCTAATACCATTAAATTGTGTCCAAAGTTTTGGCGCTTAGCGCTGGGAGAGCAAAGTTATTCGACCATGCGTACAACAGGTTGTATAGAAGTTAGTCACGCAGCACTACACACAACATTTTATATCATGGCAGCAGAACATAGCACAATTAATAGTAAACAACACACCAGTCCATCTAGAAATGCGAATACGTTTTGATCGTCATCATTAACGGTCCTACATCACAGAAATTGCTTGCCATTATTACATGCACAGTGCCACGCGCCTAACTCCTATGCAACTTGTTGTACACGCATGTTTGAACAGCTTTGCTATCCAGGCGCTATATACCGAAAATTTGAACACAGTTTAATGGTATTAGCATAGGTTTCCGGATGTAAGTGTAAAGGGATTTTATATTACTTTTGGTTCAAACAAATTATATGTGAAGTTTGGACTGTGAGTTTCAGAATACTCCGTATATACTCTAGAATGAATACACATTGTGTTCTACTAACAATTTTCAGTATGGGGTGTAATCAAGAAAAAACTTTATTTGTTATTAGAAAATATGGAGAAAAATAATTTTTGAGGATCCTCAAGATCCACAACATTAAAACAATTTAAAAAAAAAAATTACGATGCCTGGCAGTTACTGTCTGAAAATATGGAAACCACTCGAGAAGGGTGCAAACGGAAAAGTACATGCTAGAAGAAGGAAAAGTGTTGAAAAGCAGTAGTACAGGGTCTTATTTCCTTCCACCCCTTAGTCGATTATGATGCGGCCCTACACTAGACTCATCGATTCAATTGTGATCCTTGAACACTTTTTAGCTGGAAAATCCTGAGCTAGACCAAAGTGAAAGTAAATAATGTACGCTTGCTACTTTCCATGGTAAACCGAGGTTACATACAATAGTTGTGTCCTAATGGCTAGGTGGCTAAGGGCACCAGTTTAGTATTGTTTTCTTTGCCGGTGACCAGGAGGTAAGGTTTTGAATCCCGGCCAAGAGTCCACTTAATTAAATATTTACCTTCCTCATACTTACCCCAATATATATATTTCCCAGACAAGTCGTAAGGCATGAAGAAGCACGCACATATTGGATAGTCCTGACGAGTTTAAAGACGCGACCATTATAAAAGAAAATCTTCAAACCTAATTTTGATATAACTTCCACTTTACATAAAACAATATTCTCGACTGAGTAATGAATTACTTTAATAAAGGTTTGCCTTAGATTTACAAATATTTAGGCAAATTAAAACATTATTTTTCTATTATTATTTAAAAATATTTCAGGTCAGATTGTTTTTATGTAAAAATCATGATTGCATTCATATGGATATAAATATAGTGACACCTTTTGCTCACTATCATCATTGTAACTGAGCTTCTTACTATACATTTTATGCCCAGAACTGTAAAAAAAAACACTTTTATATCAATACTAAGAAGATGTTAAAAGAACAACCTGGGGGCTCCTTGATGTGTCCTATTTATGTAGCAAGTTTGATTAAAAGAATCCTTCTAGGTTCAAAAGTGGAGACACACAGGTACGTGGAACATTCAGATTCTTAAAAACAACTCTATAACGCGACTAAAAGATTTTGCAATTTATAATGAACGTAAACATTATTTGTTTTACACCGGCTACTTAGTTAAAAGTTTGTTTAGATCTATTTTTAATATTATGGAAACGAAAAATATGAATGATTATTTGAGCTGATTGCTCCCAGTCTGGCTTCTATAAAGTATTATAGTTTTAATAGGTAGATTTTATTTTAAGTTTGGTTGGTTCAATACTTAATTATTCTCTCTATACTTGCCGAGCACCCATACTTTATACACGCGAATGATGGTATAGTTTCTAAATACGCCAAATTTGTAAACAAGATACATTATTTAAAATAAATATCTGGCTAATGAAAAATTTTATAAATAAAATTCGTTAATGAATCAGACGTCCTTTCATTTGGGCTTGTTTTGTTAGTGGTGATTAGTGTGGAAATGTCTCGTCTCGTAAAGTGTAGTAGCATGACAGATGGATGGAGCTCCACCCCTCTTTTAGTTTAGTTTTCTGTCTCGAGATGGCCCTAGTACCCAGGAGTGATTTGTTAGCGTAACAGCCTCTGGTTAGATAACAATTTACTCAATCACTATGCTAGGGATCCTAAATATGCATATAACAAACTGGTCTAAAAGAATGTAAGAGTGATATCGCCTGTTTAAAAATTCAAAACGATTAATTATTACTTTTTTAGGGTGTGTAAAACTTTGCCAATGTTATCATATTTTCAAAAATCATATAAATAAGATAACTAAAAAACAAAGAATTTGAAATTCAAGTATCAAATTGAAATTATTTATTTACAAAATAAAGCAAGTCCTATGTTTACACGATGTTTTTACAAGGCTGCATAAGCTTCATAAGTTAATCATGCAAACCAGTAAACGGATCGCCCTGAGACGGGATATTAATGGCGCCTAGCCAACCACCAAAGAGCTATTTTCAATATTTGTTGATATAATTTGTTAGTTAAATGAAAATAATGAAAATTGGTAATGCATAATTATTTGAAATACTGGTAACTATAAATAAAATGTAATTACCTGCAAATAAAATAGTTCATTCCATATCGAGTCATGTTTCATAATAAAATATTTTATCTTGGCTGGACTTTAGTACACCAAAAACTAGTATTGTAGATATACACGCCACTTTATAAGCAGTATAATATCGTACCGATATGTATTTTCAAATTTTCAAATCAGTTTCAAATTAATTTCTTGTGAGTTGATGGCTGACTTATCAAATCAAAATCGGTGAACTTATATCTTACGATACCTAAGGTGAGGATACAGGTAATGCAAGAAAAGATATATGTTTTTATAGTTTTTATAGCAAAACATTTTTGTTCAAAATACATCAAGTATTGCTTTCATACAAATATAAAGTTTAATTTTATTCACATGGTGACCTCTACAGTCGTTGAATATCTGTCATGAGCATAGTCGCATTATATAAGAAACTTTTTAAATGAAGAGAAAAAGTTTTCATGAGATTCCAGGACCCCATTGACAGATATTAAACACCTATTGCTATCACCATGTGAATAAAATTAAACTCAATGTTTGCATAGAAGCAATATTTGATTCATTTTAACCAAAATATGTTTTGCTACAAAACTGCAAAAAGTACTTACCTTTTATCGCGTTCCCTGAATCCATATCTAAGCTTTGGATAGTTTAAGATTTGCTGCATAGCTCTATCAGTAATTAATAATTTATTTCATTTCCTTGTATGAGTCAACCGTGGGGCTAGCTTTCTGATCGTAGCGATCAATTATATTTCTTTCTAAGTGGGCCACCCTTACCAGGGTGAGAAATTGCCGCGCAGATGCTCAGCTCTAACACAATAACTACAATGCATTCTTTTAAAATATGGTTCACTTAATAATAAAGTTGAAATATATCAATAGGACTCTTTTACTTTAGCAACTCTATCTTTTGAGTTTTATTATTAGAAAAATTTTTGTGAAATTGGGACATAATGACATTTTAAGCAAATTTGTAGAGCTAAGAGACTAGGCTTAATGAAAAAGGGCTCTACATTAAGACTTCTTCTAACAAATTCAGTACTTCATTCTAAGATATTTGAGAACTAGCAAATAGATTTTCTCTTTACCTTGTAATAAGAATTTTTGAAAAACATTATTAGAGATTGTTTAGTAAGGAACACTTATATAAATAAAATGTAAAATTCAATTTTAATTAAGTAGGTTATGTATTCAGTTTAATAAAAGTATTGCTATATTCTTTTAAGTGAAAAGAATTATATTATGATTACAGCTTCAAATGAAAAATTAGTGATAAACTATGAGTTTATTTTACACAGACTTCAACGTCGTAACATACAGTTCACTTAACAGCACAAATAGTAGACAAGTGACAAATTTGTTAATATACTATCTATGTAAAAAATGTTGAAATTTTTTAATATATTATTAATTATAAAGTTGGTAAGTATACAAATGTTATGAGTATTAACTTTGTATGTTATTAATGTGTTAAATGTGACAAATTTGTTAATATACTATCTATGTAAAAAATGTTAAAAATTTTTAATATATTATTAATTATAAAGTTGGTAAGTATACAAGTGTTATGAGTATTAACTTTGTATGTTATTAATGTGTTAAATGATATTAAATTATTGAATCACTTATTGATAAAAAGAAAGACAATTGTTAAAATAACATAATTCAATTATAAAAAAGGTGGAGAAAATTTGTTTTGTTTATAAAATGTCTTATTATACACTAGTAAGTAACAAACACATGTGTAATCATTTGAAAAATCTTGAATTTGAAATAATACTGTAAGTTAAATGGCAATGGTTTAGTTATTGTGACATAAAATACATACAAAACTTGTCTACATATTTTAAACAGGTGTTAATGATCATCACAAACTAGTCTATATATTTTAAACATATGTTGACGATCATTACAAACTTGTATGTACCTTTTGAACAGGTGTTGGTGATCCTTACAAACTTGTAGATACATTTTAAACATGTGTTGACGATCCTTACAAACTTGTAAATACAGTTTAAACAGGTTTTGACGATCACCACAAACCTGGGTATATCTTTTAAACATGTGTAGACGATCATTACAAACTTGTATGTACCTTTTGAACAGGTGTTGACGATCGTAGCCACGCTGTTTGTCGATTTTTTCCGCGCCCTCTTTGTCCGGGTGATGAACAACCTGTGGTGCTGGGACCTGGAGAAGCAGTTCCCTCAGTACGGGGACTTCAAGATCGCCGAGAACATCTTGCACCTGGTGAACAACCAGGGCATGGTTTGGATGGGCATGTTCTTCTCCCCGGGGCTTCCCCTCATCAACACCATCAAGTTGGTCATCATGATGTACCTGCGCTCCTGGGCCGTCCTCACCTGCAACGTCCCTCATGAGGTATGGTGAGGCCGCCTCTGTACACTGGCGTTGGGTGTTTGACATATTTATCTATAGCAGGGGTCGGCAAAAGGTTGATCGTGATCGACCGATCAATCTCACAGCAATTTTCAGTCGACCGCGTAAGAAAGCTACATCGTCACGAAAAGGCAAGCTTACCTTGCATTGTTCCACTATAAGATAGGGTCATAGTGTAGTCAGTCAAGGTAAGACTGATACCTTTCAGGGTAAACGGAGTGTACCTTTTATTTACTTTATGTATTTTCTATAAAGGCAGGGGCGTAAGTATTGAATTTAAGGAATAACAATAAGACGTATAAAAAAATAATTAAAAGTAGAGTAGAGAAATGAATGGTGATCACTGAACCTTTGATAAATGTAAAAGTCAATCGACGACCCAAAAAGGTTGCCGATCCCTGATCTATAGGTTCTCCCATCCTCTTTTGCGCACGGGCTGTGTAACTCTCATAAGTTACATGATCTTGTAGAGTCCTTCAATACCCTCTTAAGGCGGCCGCCTCCGTCAGCGAGAAAGTATCAATTGCTGTCAGGCCACACAATTCAAAATACAATGGTCATTGTCGTTTTGTGAAATTACTTCTCTATTCTCTTTCGTCCTTTACCTATAGCCACACTTTGTCATGTCAATAAGAAATAGAAGGAAAATCACGAAACTTCGTATCTCAAGGTAAAGAAGAAAACTCGCTGCTAGTTCTCAAATGTATGAGAATTTTCTTTTGTGAGCCTTTCAAACAATAATTACTGTATTTGTTGGAGGAAGGCTAAATCTAGAGCCCCTTTTAATCAAGATTTGTATCATAGCTTCACAGATTTGTCGTTGAAAACTAGCTAGTATTACATTTCCTCACGTTTATTCTATTAATAAAACTCAAACTATAGGGCTGTTTAGGAAAAATATCCCTATTTGAATCGTTCGACTTTATTTTAGTGTGAACCCCATTTTGAAAAAAAGCATTGTAGAATTAAATATTGCCTTAAAGCTAAACATTTGCGCAGACATTTCTCGTTTAACGAGGCAACTCTCTTAAGGAGAAACATAAGTATTTAACTAAACGAATTTTTTTTCCAAGCACCGCATCTTACTACGCTAAGATATTAAGAGACATGACTATTATTAATTGGAACTAAAGAATGTGGCGACGAGATTGTCCCAGTAGACTTACGTGGAACTGTCGAATCGTTACTATTCAATTCACACGCAATAATATAAAGTAAATTGTATTAAGAGGTTGATTAATATATTTGTTTAATTAAAGACTACAATGAACGTAGATTAATCGATAGTGATAAGGAGTTTGAGTAATTGTGGTGACAAAAGTCTATTCACAGACCAACCATTTTCGAATTGGTCAAAAATCACGCTAAAACCTCACATGTACCACCCTAACAAAAATAACTTAAATTTTAAAAGGCGGTGAATTGAAAACATGCTTACTATATAAAATAATAATAAAATTAGGAGAAAAAATATTAAAATAAAGATTAATATTAAATAATGGGTCTTAGGGATGGTTTAGGAATTCTTATTTTGGTTTAATAATATAGTTTTTAACTATATGTATAGATAGATAAAAGATCTGATGGTATTTTTTATCAGACCCATCTATCACTTTCATTGTCCTTATAAACCCCTAAAAATTGAGAGGACCTTCGCTCAATGATGTAATTCATCAGCTTTGACCAGGGGGGTCAAAATGTATGCCAGAAGAAGGAACTATATTTAATTCTAATAATTTTAACAGCGATGGGGCTGTTTGGTGGCTGAGTGGTTTAAGACCTAGCACTCGAAATAGATGGGACTGACGGTGACGAAGATATCGGGGTTTGAATCCAGGTTGAGTGTACCGAAGGTGGTTTTCCTTCAATGATTTTCCACTCTACCTCCACGCAAATTCGGGTATACTTTATCTAAATTCAACCATCCTAATCATTAATAAATTAGCGTAATTAGTACATGCACGTATAATCCGAACGTGTAGTAAGAAGCTGTTTTATATATATATATATATATCAAAGACCCATATATTATATATATTAATAACCATTGAAAATAAAAGACCTCTCTATATATATATATGGGTCTTTGATTTTTCAAAATATTAAGGGTGTAAGAGGTTAGCATATTCAAACAAATGTAATGTTAAAGATTTAAACAAAAAATTATAATTAAGTTTTTTAAATGTTTAATTTTTTTTCCCCCACAGCCATAACAATGCTTACTACTAGTGGCTTAGACCAATACAATTATAGGACGAATCTAACAATAAGTCCTTCAATTTACTAAGTGTGGAATTACAATATAGTATAAAAATAAGTTATTTTGTTATGATTTCTATTTTATATTTCAACTAAATAATTGATGTGAACAACAACAACAAAAGTTGACCTCATTAGGCTCATTGTGTTTTCTAACATTCGGATTCTAGATTCATAATTTCTTTAGTTCTATTCAGTCCACCTCATTACACCCTACTCCTAATCCAATCCACCTCATTACATACTACCCGTATCTTTAGCTAGCTCTATCCAATCCATCTCATCACACCCTATCCCTATCTTGAGTTAGTTGTACCCAGTCCACCTCATTACACCCTATCCCTATCTTGAGTTAGTTGTACCCAGTCCACCTCATTACACCCTATCCCTATCTTGAGTTAGTTGTATCCAGTCCACCTCATTACACCTTATCCCTATCTTTAGTTGTATCCAGTACCCCTCATCACACCCTATCCCTATCTTGAGCTAGTTATATCCAGTCAACCTCATCACACCATATTTATTTCAGGACCATCCTAATGTCATCCTCCCATCAGCGTCTAGGTCTTCATAATGGTCTCTTCCCATTGGGTTTGTCGTAAATACCCGGAACTAAGTTCTAGATTCTTCCACTCACGCTGATAAAATATATTTTAATGTAGAGCAATGATATAACAGTGTGTCTCCCTTATTATAGGTTGTTTTCCGCGCCTCCCGTTCCAACAACTTTTACCTGGCTCTACTACTCACCATGCTGTTCCTGTGCGTGCTTCCTGTCGGTTACGCCATCGTGTGGGTTGAGCCATCCTGGCACTGTGGACCTTTCTCTGATCACAACAGGTAATATAATGTACAATCAGTTTACCCTGGAAGTCAACTTGACGGATTATACTACGATGGTATAATAGAATATTAAAATATAGGCCTAAGCCTTACAGGATAAAATGAAGGATCCATTATGAAATAATCTTATTATTATGTTTATGTATATTATTACAACTAGTGAATTGTTACAGCAATGACTGAGGATTATCACGAAAAAGTTATACACAACTATTTATTGGAAAATGTTCTATAGAATGAGGCATCACTCGACTTTCTAGTTATAAGGTTTACTCATCCAAAGCTACCAACTTTCCGTAAATTTTGAGCTATCGGTGTTTAACGTCAAGCAAAACTTATATATTTCTCCTTTCACACCACTATGAGAATTTAAAACGACCCCTTTCCCAGCTTTCTATACATCTGTTACAATAATTGAGTTATTATTTTAAACTAAATATAAATATTTTATAAAACGATACACAGTCATATAAAAATCATGGTTTCCATGGTGATGTAAGCAAAGAATGATTGTACAGATGAGCCGCTGCGCGCACAGAAGAAAAACTAGGAATTCTCTAGGAAAATTAGGTTTCCGTTGGAAGATACTTTTGCAGACATCCTGGACCCCTAACCTATAAAATGAGTGTTCTTTTGTCAAAATCGGTAGAGCCGTTTTCTCGTAAATTTTAAATAACCCTCCAGGAATGGGCTTAGCAAATTATATACATATATATTAATATTTAGCACCGCGACTTACTACCCGTTCGGGTTATACGCTTAAGTACTAATTACGCTAATGGATTAGGAATTGGGAGGGTTAAATTTAGAGAAAGTGAACCCGAATTTGCGTGGAGAGAGAGAGTGGAAAACCATTTAGGAAAAACCACCCCAGTTCACCCGACCGAGATTCGAACCTCGATCTCCCCGTCCTCGGCGGTAGAGCTCAACACGACTAGCGCGTTAGCTAACTACGCCACCGAGGCGGGTATATATACATATATAACTGCTAAAGGTAGGAGTGCATGAAACACAAGTAAAGGGAAGTATTTTTGCAGCTTTTTTAGCAAAACTGTTTTTCGTCAAAATAAATCAAATATTTATCCGGTAGAAACTTAAGTTTAATTTTCTTTATATGGTGATATAAACAGTTTACCCTGGAATTTAATGACAACTTTTTCTCTTCATTTATATATACTTAGCAACGTGTCTTATTACCCGTTCGGGTTATACGCTTAGGTACTAATAACTCTAATGTGTTAGGAATTGGGAAGGTTGAATATAAAGGAAGTGATCCCGCATTCGTGTGGAGGGATAGTGGAAAACTATTTAGGAAAAAAAACCAGCTCACCCGAATGACATTTGAACCTCAATCCACCCGTTCTCGGCAGTCTAGCTCAACACAAAACTTGCGTGTTAGCTAACTACGCCACCGAGGCGGGTTACTCTTCATTTAAAAAGTTTGTCATCTAATGCCGCTATGCTCATGACAGATATTCAACAACTGTTGAGGTTGCAATGTGAAGAAAATTAAAATCTAAGTTTCTACCGGAGCAATATTTTATTTATTTTGGACAATAAAATGTTTTGCTGTACATTCCCACATTAAGTAGGTACTGAAATTTAAACTTATTAATATTATTTTTAAGATAGAAAAATCTCTTACTAAAAATATGTCATTCCAAAATGATTTTTTTAAATCGTGTTAGTCTCAACGCAACCTTCATTTTCCTTAGTTCGTTCAAGTAAATAAAGCTCCAACTAATCAACTATAGGAGTGTTTGCCCATCAGGATCTATCACCTGTTCACCGGTAGTCTGCAGAAGGCTTTGCCTAAATCTCTTCACTTCCCTCTGGACTACATTGCGTCACCGAGTATTGTCATCCCACTGTTGGTACTACTGGTCCTCATCATCTACTACCTGGCCTCACTCACAGGGGCTCTGAGAGAGGCTAACAATGACCTCAAGGTAAGAGTTGTCTTACCGTTGGTACTGAAAGTAGATGGATCACTTCTCACCCTTTGTTTAGAGTTAATATTTTCTCCACTTAAACTCCTATCCAGCGTCATAATTATCCACCCAGATGTAGGCCTATTCAATCTGATGGCAAATGACCCATCTTTATCCTTAAACACTACCACCTGCACCCAGTACATCCGCAAACGTCAGGAAATCCATCGATCGATACTACTGGGTTATCATTATTACTTTAAAGAACAAGGCCAAATGCCCCTTCCCCCTTTCCTCGTGCTAACGCAGGAGAATGGTCCAGAGCTAAATACCATTGTCGTATCGGGGAGTGTTGCCATGGTAAGCAGAGTTTGTTAAAACTGAGATATTATTTCTTCATTTATCAATCTATACACAGGCTTTACTATACATATATCCTATGGGACTGTATTTTTGTTTATACCTGATCAATAAATGATGATAACATTCAAATGACCAGCTTCAGTGGTCGATATGTCTAAGACGTCACTCTCATGTTAGACTGGCCTACTGATGACGGGGATAACTGGGTTAAAATCGCTGTTGGGGTCTACTGAAGGTGGTTTTTCCTAAATGGCTTCCCACTCTCCTTACACACAAATGTGGGTAGATTACCTCTAAAATGCTTCCTTCCTCATCCCTACACCATTGAAGTACTAATAATATATGCGTATAACCTGAACAGGTAGTAATACTTGTGATAAAATAAATAAATGTAATATGTACAGTTTAAGCTAGTTATGTTTACCCTGGCAACAATCCACGCTATGCCACTTCTCAGGAATAAATTCTTATGAGTGTCAAGGCCACTCCAAATTCACGCGTGCGCGCACACACACACACACACACACACACACACACGTCGAGAAATCACAATCATAAGTTTTTCCTCTTAGATACAACTGCGGCGCGAGCGTTCGGAGGAGCGTCGCCGTGTGATGCAGCTGGTAGGCCAACGCCGTCGAGGAGGTAGCGGGGGTGACAGTGCAGACACGCCCTTCAGCCGCTGGAGGAAGATCATACCGGTCCTACCTCCCGGTAAGACACCGTTTACCGATAGAGACGGTGAGATCGGTGCAGACAAGGATGACGTCACTACCGTCGCGAATGGGAACTTAAAAAATGAAGTGAGCAAAAACGGTACGTAGCATGGCATTCTTTTTTTTTTAGGTCGTATGATGTTGTAAATATAGATGTGTGAGAAACACTTTTTCGATTCGAGACGATATCGAGATGAGAATATGAAAAAATATCGAGTTGCGAGAACTAGACGAAAAAAACTTTCTTTGAAAGTACAAAAATATAAATGATTTTTATTAAATAGCACCATATTTAGTTTATAGATCCGACACCTTAGCTTCGTTGGTAGCATGTTTGCCTACTGAGCTAAGGGTCCCGGGTTCGATTCCTGGCATGGCCGAAAAATGTTTCCTCGATTAAAAACTGGGTTTACCCTTTTACATTGATAAATTGACGGCCTGGGACTGGATGTTGTGCCTGTCCTAGTCTTAAGCTAGAGTATAGGGCATATGAAGTTACGATAGGCCTATCCAGGCGTTAGTGGGAAATATATGGCTAGAATAAACAATTAACTCAGGCCACAGGCTGAACACGGTAATGGATGTAAAAAATATATAGTTTATAAAATTACTTTAGACATTTGGGCTGACGCTTGCTTTGGATTAACTTATTTAAAGGTCATGCAAACATTTCAGTTACTAATCAAACACATTTTAAATGTAATTAATAGTATAACAGCTTATAAAGTTTGATATTGAAAAACAATATTTATAACCAAAACACTACTTGATGAAATAGGTGACCTGGCGGTCTAGGGGTAAGGTGTCAGACTTCTGTGCTGAGGGTCCGGAGTTCAATCCTCGGTCCTGGCACAGATTTATCTGATTGCCAAACCCTTCCTTCACCTCTGACAAGACGCGTATTAATCACAACTTATGAATGTGAGGAATACCAGGCCTCCACCGTGGTTCGGATCCCACGTTAAACTGTAGGTCCTCAATTTCATCACCCTATCGTTACACATTAGCGTAAGTGCATATAACCCGAATGGGTAGTAAGACGCGGTGCTAATAATAATAATAATAATAATAATTAATAATAATAATAATAAACTATATAGTGGTATCTTGGTAGGATAAAAGACCTTCCAGAATGGACTTCTAAAGCACACATATAGAACAAAGTAATAAATAAAAAATATTTATTTTCAGAATTAATAGAAAAATTGATGAAAAGGGCACTCCGGAAATCCTCTGCTACCTCGGATGACGAAAGCGCCCCCGTGGCCGACGAGGAAGCCACTGATATCGAGCTACACGACTCCCTGCCAGACGATGTATCCAGCGTTACAAAAGCCAACTCCAACAAAGACCGAAACGTTACCCAGAAAAATAAATCTACCGATAAACCGAAAGACCCTTCGCAAGGAAAGGATGCCGAAAAGACCAACCGCCGCAGCCAACTTCCCAAACAGAGACGACGTCACAACGGATCCAGACCGAAATCACCGCCTCCGAGCTACGATAACAAAGACAGAGAAGATTCCCTGACTTCGTGTTGGTCGGACAACATCCCCGTCATCAAGATCAGCAAGACGGACAGTGCCGAATGCGTGGCCCAACAGAGAGCGGAACCTCAGCAACCTTCCAGAACCAACGGCAGCAGCAGCATCACCGACACGACCGTGGCGATCGAGCCCGTCCACCTGCCGGGGAGAGAGCTCGCGAGGAGTGACGAGAGACTGGACCAGGACGGGAAGTACAGGGACAAGATTTTGGGCAAGATGGTGAAGCATCTGCAGCGTAAAAAGGACGACGATAAAGAGGAAGACGTGAGAGAAAGTGGTGGTCCAATTATTCTGGAGATGACGTCAAGAACTTTGACTCATGAGCGTGACCGTAATATAGGAGATAATATTATTACTGAGCGAGAAATAACTGCGACACATTCAAAATAACAATTGCTTTGTGTTTTAAGGTTGGGTGGAAGGTGGCACGAACTAAGTTCAGTATTTTCGCAGTTTTTTTTTGTAATCAAAAAGTCTGACACCTTATCTCAGTCGGTAGCGTGTCTGCTTATTGAGTTAAGGGTCCCGGGTTTGATTTTCATTATGGCCGAAAAATGTATCATTTGTGAAATGTGAGTTTTCCTTTTCACAGTGATGAATTGACAGCTGGTGACAGGTTGTTGTAACGGTTAGTTTATAAGTCGTCTAGCTGATATAATCAGTCGGTTCAGAAAGTACACGTTAAATACTTACAAAAATATATTTTATATAATAACAACAATAACAAAATCATTTTGGCAAAATTAAATCAAATGTTGCTTCAGTGGAAATGATTGATTTAATTTTTTACACATAGTAATCTCAACCGTTCTTGAACATCTGTCATAAGCATAGTGGCATTTGACCCCACAGTTCCATTTTTTGGAACACCAGTAAAAGTGAATTCACATACTTTTCAATTAAACTGTTCCATTTGTGTAACATTAGATAATTAGTACATCTTGTTAGATATAAATGAATTTTACACATCCATTATGTACCTAGAGCAAGAACCTCGACCCAATTTGTAGGGTGACCAAATGTCGCTACCCACCTATCTTTAATGGATATAAAGGGGGAGAGAGGCTTTTTTTTTCTATGTCAATTGTTTTGTTAAATTTGTTGACTTTTTTAAAAAAAGGAAAAACTAAATATTTAAAGGATATAAGGGCAAGGCCTACACACTTACCAGAAAATTGTAGGCCTCCAAGTTTACAATTAAAACACAACAAAACACATAATTATGTAATTTTTGGGGTAAATCAATCCTCTTCTTCAGCAGAAGAGAGTAAAACTAGCCAGTCTTTTATTTACTATCTTCTACTGAAGAAGAGGACTGGTGTACCCTTATATCCTACTTTCAATGTTTAGTATAATACAGCCGCTTGGCGCCATTTTCCCTTTGTTTAGTAGGATAAACAAACGAAGAAAAATCACATTCTACTACTCCCTCTTCTAAACAACCTAGGAACAATAAGACTTGACAAACGCACCTCGACTTTTAACCATTTAATGTCAAGCTGCTACCCTCATAGGTGGCCACAGTTTAAGGCGTCACTAGGTGATCACATGGTCCAAGGAGTCACAAGGTGGTCACATGGTCCAAGCCCTAAGGCGTCATTAAAAGGTCACATGATCCAAGGAGTCACAAAGTGGTCACATGGTCTAAACCCTAAGGCGTCATTTAAGAGGTCACATGATCCAAGGAGTCACAAGGTGGTCACATGGTCCAAGCCCTAAGGCGTCATTAAGAGGTCACATGATCCAAGGAATCACTAGGGGGTCACGTGGTCTAAGGCAGGCCTGTCTAACGCATTTGATTTTAAGGGTCAAGGTCAAAGGTCAATCTTTTCTATGGGGTCAAGACCACTACTACTGGCCAAATGGATCATTATGAAGGGGAAGCAGTCTGAAAGAATCAATATTGTCACCAGCTTAAGTCAAACATTACAATTTTAAAATCCATACTAATAAAAGATTAAGATTAAATAGGAATTTAAGTTTTACTGTATATTTTAAAAGAACTTTTATGTGTAGTAAAATTGTGAATGTTAGGTGGGTAAAATAACTTTCATAATTGATGCCATAAGCCGTGATGTCTTGCGTGTTTTTTTTATAATAGAAAACAAACTGTACACACGATTATGTGCTATGAACATATTTAGAGCACAAATAAAAAAATAAAAACGTGGGGAGCGAATTGTGGTGAGAAAAGAGTAAAGATTTGTTTCCTCAACCCATTTGTTAGATTCTTCCAAATAATGACAAATTTACAAAGTCACATTCTCAAAAGGTGTATTTTTACCAAATTTACACGGAGAAGGATAGGGCCGAATTGTATAATGAATGTTTCATCAAAAGGTGCTTGGGCCACACAGAATCATGGATCAGGCCATAAGTTGGACATACCTGCCCTGGTATAAGGTGTCACTCTTGCAATAGAGGTAAAATTGCCGGCAACGAGAGGGTTGGGGGTTAAAATCCCGGATTATATTTATATTTGCGGTATTCAACATGCATTTTCTGAATCGATATTAATTATATCAGTACTCGACTTACAAAATAACTAAATTATAAACCGCTTCGGCGGCCGCTTGGTCTGAGACACCATTCTCACAATAAACTAGACTGCCGGTGACGCTGTGATCGGGGTTCGAATCCCGGTTGGGTGTACCGAGAGTGGTTTTCCCTAATGCCTAACTCCCTGGCGTAGTTAGTGCATATGCGAATACACGGAACCAGTAGTAAGGCACGGAGTTAAAAAATATTCTAGAACAAACACGGGCCCCAGTCCCCCCTCCCCCCCC
>CABFWO010000656.1:0-12274 GCA_902155825.1 Timema genevievae | reverse complement strand
CCCCCCCCCAGGCTTTTAATTTATTAATCCACGTGAAAAAATAAACTACAATTTCACTATTTACATTTTTTGCCCATAACATGTAATCGAACTCAATACTCTTAGTTCAACAGAGTACACGTTACCGACTGAGATATAGTGTCTGGCATGATAGGGTGTTTTTAGGATGTTTTTATTAAACTGTCTTACACAATCCCTCTACGCAAATGACGATGCATTTCCACCTTTATCCCTAACCCAGCTGTACAGTTATGCATATAGTCCGGTTGGGTAGGCAAACTTAGTGCGTAAATAACATACCTACCAATTGTTATTTGAGATAAGACTCTTTCGTCGACTATATTTGTTGAAGAAGCATTATTCCGGACCCTTAAAGTCCGGGGTTTGATGTCCGAGGAATCCCTGCACCAAGCAAGAGTAGTGCGTCTACTTAAAACCATCCACTCGTGGTCCTTTAGTTTGTATAGTTTTTAAGCACCACGTCTTAATACCCGCTCTGACGATACGCACATGTGCTAATTACAACATTTTTATCACCGAGTCTTACAAAGGTGTTCAGGTTATACGCATGTATGATAGTTACTCTAATAGGGTAGGGATGAAGAAGGAAGCATTTTAAAGGTATTATACCCGCATTTTCGTAGAAGGGGGGGAGGAACCACTTAGGAAAAACAACCCTCAGGAAACCAGACTGAAATTTGAACCCTGATCTCCCTGTCACCAGTAGCCCAGTCCAACATGATAGTGACACCTTAAACAATGCTAATGTGTTCAGGATGATTAAGGTTGTATTTAGAGGAAGTGCGCCCGCATTCACTTGGAAGTAAAGTGGAAAACCATTTAAGTAAAAAAAAACTCAATACACATGACTGGGGATTCGCACCCCGAGCTACCCGTCATCGGCAGTCCAGTCTATTGCGAGTGTGACGCCTTAAACTTAAGCAGGTAAATAAAGACAAAAAAAGAAGATAATTTGAGATAACTCTTAGGATTATCAGGAAAATAAGGAAAAAGTGGTATGAAAAATATTACCTACTGATCCCAGGAGTCGCATTCGAGGACCAAACCTGCACTTCCTGTACTAAGTCAGTGTGCTACATTATGGGTGAAGCCATGTCGGTGGACGTGAGGGCTGAAGCATCAGTCTCATCTGCTGGTTAGGGTTGAATTAGAAACACAGCTGGTCGTAGAGAGTTTTTTTTCTAAATGGTTTAACACTCTCTTCCCTTAAATTCTTTTGCATTTCCTCTAAATTTCTTGTTTTTACCCAAACCAATTAGTGTAAATAATTTTTTTCGCTGTGTCTTTGAACACATTCGTATTAAATACTTACCTTAGTTACGTTTATTGACTAGGGAGAAGGAAGGTAGAATTTTTACATTAACTGTACCAGCATTTTCTTGTAGGGATGGAAATAATTGAGAAAAAAACCACCCTCAATTAACTCGGCCGGGACTCTATCCCAGATCTTCCTGTCACAGGCAATTAATTCAACACAAACACTCAATGACGTTTCTTAGTAAAACTATCATGAATACAATTATGATTCCAAGAGGCAATTTTTTGTTTTAGAACCACGTTTTAAAAACAGTTTGCGTTGAGTAACTTCGCTAATATGTTAGTGATGAGCAAGGTTGAATTCACAGAAAGTTTAGCATCATTTGCGTGGACGTAGCTTGTAAAACTATTTAGTAAAAAACACGCTTAGCACACCTTATCGGAATTCAAACCTTGATCTTCCAATCATCGGCAGTTTAATTTATTTTGAGTGTAACTTCTTTGAAGAGAACAAATGATATGGAATATTTTTAAAAGTGATTTTTATGCTCTCTAAACATTATAATGCAAGAGACATACAGACCATTGATGTATAGTATAACCGTCACCGGCAATCCTAGGATTTAAGTTGGTCAGGTTAGGTTATTTTAGAATAGGGTGATTATGTAAGTAAGGTTAGGTTAGGTAATTAAAGCTAGCTATTGTTTTCGGTAATATAATGAATTTATTCTAGAAATTTCTTACGAAAAGTATGAAGTACAAAAGCAAAACTAATTTATCTTATCCTTTGCTAAAACCACCTAGGAAGTATATTGAAAGCCAAAGCATTTTTATAGAAAGCCTAGGCATTTTTATAGAATGACTGGTTTACATACATTGCCGTTAACATAACCACTTCACCGACACCCGTGACTTTATTCAACCAGTTGGGAGCTTTAGATTCATGTCTTTAAAAAAATCTGATAAGAGGGAATTTCCAGCTTCTGAGGCATAATGTATGCTTCAATTTTCAGGCAAGTTTCTCTAGAAGCTAGAATATGAGTTTAAATTATTTGATTCACTTTATAGAACCATTAAACTTGGTTGACCGGTCAGAAGCCTGTTAAGTTTACTTTGACTCTCAAACGTCTAGATGTTGGAATGTTGGAATGTCAGACTGAGTAAGAGCCATAAACAAATTTCTTGATTTACTTTCACGTATTCTGACTTCAAAATCAACACTAATAAAATAGTAAAATGTCATCGATGTTGACAGCAAAGATTTGTTTTCCCACTATTTATTATAAGTTACATTTGACCGAGCAGGACTTTGACGACAATGTTCGGTCGCCTTATGTGTGTCGGTGTAGACTACTAATCACTCTGGTGGCACAGAACGTTGCTCAGGGTATACCATAGTTTTCTACACGTCGTACCCTCTATGAGATGACGCGATGATAGTTATTAAGATGTTTTAAAGCCGGGGTGAGTAAGTCTAATTTAAGCCTAGTTATCCAAACCCCCTGTGACCATTGGGATCATTTCCCTAAAGTGAAAAATACCTGTGACCGTTGGGATTAGTCCCCCAAAGTGAAAAATACCAAAGGTACCAGCCGGGTATCGAACCCGGGACCTCTAGGGTCGTAGTCAGGTGCACTGACCACTAGAACAGGGGGCTTATTTTCACACTAAAACCTTACTATAAGGTCCCTTCCCCAGTATAGGTTTAAAATATACACAAGAATGGACTGATTTGAGGCATGCAATATATCTTTAATGTGCTATCATAAAAAGAGTATAAGGGTATGAGACTAACCTGTAACTCTTGACACAAATCAGTCGACACCCTATCTCTGATAGTTTTATAGACCCTGATACCTAATGGAGACTATGTATACTCACAAACCCCCGCGTTTTACCACTTGTTTAGGTTATACGCATATGTACTAATTAAGCTAATGAGTTAGGGATAAGGAAGTTTGAATTTAGATGAAGTGCACTCGAATTTGTGTGGAAAACAATTTTGGAAAAAAACCTTAGGACACCCGACCGAGATTCGAACCCTGATCTCCCTATCATCGGCAGTCTTGTTAAATATGAAAGTGATGCTTTAGACCATGCGGTCACCGAAGCAGGTATGGTAATGATCAGGTTCTTTCCAAGATATTACAAGTCGTAACAAGAACTAGCTATAACCACTAATGAAACTAATCTAGAAGAAAAGGGTAACATAGGGAGTTTAATGGAGATTAATAAGAATTAAATTGAGAGTTATACTGGTTAAGGATTCAACTTCTACAGCCCAAATTTGGGTCGAAACATTATAATACACATAGTAACTAAGAAAAAATAAAATTTAAACTCATTAAGTGTACTTTATTTTTATAGTAAAGTTATGAAATAAATAAATGGGTGGAATATAATTACAGTATTGAACCAGCTTTAAATATACTTTTACATACAAAATTCCAACAATACTCATCACATTCACTAAAATAAATAGTACGGATAGATAATAATACAATAAGATTAAATGGATCCACACTTAATACTAAAGAACGTTCAAAATATATTTTGCATTTAATTATAAAAATCCATACTATTTTTTAAATGGCTATTCAATAAAGAGATTTTCACAGTCTTTAAAAAAAACACTCCTTTAGGCGAGGATGTAGGGAACGCGAGAAAGGCCAGGTTTTTTTATAGCAAAAAACTTTTTTGGCCAAAATAAATCAAATATTGCTCCAATAGAAACATATAATTTAATTTTCTTCACATGATAGCAACAGTTGTTGAATATATGCCATGAGCATAGCGGTATTAGATGACAAACTTTTCAAATTGAGAAAAGTTTGTCGTAACATTCCAGGACACCACTGACAAATATTCAACAAATGTTGATATCACCATGTGAAACAAATTAAACTGTTTCAGCTGGAGTAATATTTGCTTTATTTTGACGAAAAAAAAGTTCTGAATTGAAAACTATAAAAACACCTTTCCTCGCTTTCCATACATCTCCATCTAAGCATTAGAGTTTTAAGGAAATTTTTGAAATTAAAGTGTTTTTACTAAAATCGCTAAACAGATACATATCTACATAATAAAGTAGTGTTATAGTTTAAAATTTCAAGTATTTTTCAAATTTAAGGAAATATCACTGTTAAATGTCTAAAAATATGTTTAAGGTGAGCTAGAAGACGACGCGAGCTAAGAACAGTATTTTTACTAAATATTTTTGACAAAAAAACTTTTTGGGCCAAAATAAATAAAATATATCCAGCAGATACTTTACGTTAAATTTTCTACATTTTATAATACCAAGAGTTATTAAATATTTTTCATAGGCATAAAGGCATTAAAAATATATTTCTTTTAAATCAAGATAAAAAAAAGCTCTGTCCAAATTCATAAATATTCATGAAAAAAAAACTAGAGACAACTATTTGTAGAAAATTTCACTAACTGTATCTACTGAAGCAACATTTTATTTATTTCAGTGAAAAAAGGGTTTTGTTTTAAAAACGGCAAAAAAGATTGTTACAGGCCTTTCAGCTCACCTTAAGATTGACAAGAAATATTTGTACTGCCAAACCTTTTCTAGTTTCTCTAACAGGAGATTTAAAAAAAAATACTTGAACGAGCACCAAAAAAAGTTAAAAATCGTCAAGGGATGAACTTTAACAAAAACTAAGATTGGGGATAGTAAAATCTTTCTGATACTTCACAATATCGCTGCCACCTGCTGTTCCCAACAAGTTTATTGGAATAGCGATACTCAAATTGCGGTGGACCACCATAATCGACGTCATTCTCGTCGAACACCTCAGAATATTCTCCATCGTCGAATAACTCAGGATCTTCTTCATAAAATATCTCCGGGTCTTCTCCACCAGGGAGAACTTCTGTGTACACCATGTAGAGATGGCGTGGATGTTGTGAAGCAACGGCGTGGGAAGAGGATCTAGGACGTTCCACACGCGCGCATTGACGCCTGGAGGAGACGGCATCGGCACGATAGTCATCAGCAGACGCCTCAGAATTGGATCTGCGTAAGGCAGACTTGTTCTTGGTTCGGACATCCGCTGGGTTATCGAGTTGGAAAGTTACCCGTTTCTTGGTTTTGGTGGCCGCTGGCTTCCTGGCTTGGGCAGCATTCGGGGCCCTGACATTTGGGTGGTGCCATCCATATTCGTCCATCTTGGAAGTCTTATCAAAATTATTTAGTGTGGAGAATATTCTGTAAACAAATTTAAAAAAAGTATAGTAAAGTAAAATTTAGAAAAATATATTTAAATTATTGACAAGAAAATAATTAAAGACTATAAACAGAAAACTAAAATAGAGTACACCACTTAAATTAGTTCGAACAAATAATTTTGATTCTTAAGTCCTTTTCTTTATCCTTGCTTTAATGCCAGTTATATATATACACATTTAATTATTATATTGATGTGCTAGGATTGAGGAAGGCAGAAACTAAAGGAAATGTACCCATATTTGCCTAAAGGTAACCGTTTAACTAGATCGGAATTCGAACCGTGACATCCCCATCGACAAGTAAACAGACTAGATAAGTTTGACATTCAGTCAGATTATCCATAGATGCTAAATAAATATAATTACACGTCTAACTACCTGTTTAGGTTATGCGCATATGTAGGCCTACTAATTACACTAGTGATTTGGATATTAGAAAGGTTAAATTTATAGAAAGTGTGCCCGTATTTTCGGGGATGAGTGGAAAACCATTTAGGAAAAAGCCCCATCATTATAACTGATCAGGATTCATTCGTACACAGGTTTACTCGTAATCGGCAGTAGAGTCTATTGCGAGAGTGACGCCTTAGACAATGTGGCCACCAAAGCAGGTAATATTTATAATTCATAAATATGTGTTCTGTTAACATTACAAAATTAAAATATTTTGTATATCCCTTCACGCCCATAAAAGACAAGTGAAGTACAATTTTAGTATACCTTTAACTTTCTCTTCCTCATATATTTGTCTAAGAAATGTATGTGGAAAAAACTCATAAACTGCGTCAATGCTGAATGAGTGCGGTTTGTGAGGGAAACAAAGATAAATTTGAAAGTTATGTTGGTTTGGGAATGTTGAGAGGATGAGTGTGGATCGAGTGACGAAGCAAATATATGAAGGTAGAGTGCGTTGATCAAAAGGAAGGGGTGGGACGTATAAGAGGTTGCTAAATGTTGTATACGAATGTGTGAACAAGAGAAACATTTAAGCAGCGTCCAGACTAGCGAGCCAAGTCTCGTTAACGTTGTATAAATGGGTTCGTCGGAATGCTGGCAGCAACCCAGTGAATGTCGGTATTTCGACGAACATCAGAGGATAATACGAGGCTCGGCTCAAAACACACTGGACGGCGCTGCAAGCCGAGCCTCAAGCCGTACCCCTTGCAAATTAAAAAAAAAATCGAATTAACCTACTGTCACACGCGCTTGAAATATTAGCTGAGCAGTTGCGTATTGTAAATTTTACAACAAATTTTTTTTTTTTTTAATTTGTAATTGACATAAATATTAACTGCGAGTTTGTTTTATAATAGGCCAAGGGAACTGAATAAAAATTAATTTAATCTTTAATAATCATTGAGTACATATATTAAAAACCATATTTACAGTTACATGATTACTCGCGTGCTGTAAACTGTACAAATATGGTAATACTTTTTCTTAGAAAGTTTGTTGCACACTTTAAATAAGTTTGAAACTGCCTCTGGGGAGAGACGGGTAAACAAAGAGACTGTCACCCTAGGTAGTTAGTTGGTGTGTGTAAATATGTCCCAGCCCGCTTCCTGTAGCGTAGTGGTCTAACGCGTCAATCTCTTATTAGACTGGCGTGCTCAAGGCGGAGAGCTCGGGGTTCAAATTCCGGACGGGTCTATTGAGGGTGGTTTTTCCTATCTGATTTTCCACTCTCCTTCCACGCAAACGCGGGTAGATTACCTCGAAAATGCCCCTTTATTTATACCCCATAATATTAATTAGCATACCCCTTAATAAATTATATATATATATATATTCTTTAGAGACCTTATATAGGTATTGCAGACTGGTATAAAAATCACCGGTTGTTTTTATTATTATTATTATTATATTTTTTTTAGGACCGCGTCTTGCTACCCATTTGGGTTATACGCTTAAGCACTAATTACGCTAATGAATTAGGGATTGGAAGGTTGACTTATAGAGGAAGTGAACCCACATTTGCGTGGAGGGAGAGTGGAAAACCACCCACAGTTCAACCAAGCGAGATTCGAACCTCAATCTCCCCGTCCTCGGCAGTCTAGCTCAACACGAAACCACCGGCTAAGAAACGCATAGATGTTATTGTGAGTCTTTCCTGCACATAATGGATTCTCTTAAACGCGATTTTTTTTCCATATTTGGCCCAATCAAAATAAATTAGATTGCTTAATAACGTGTTAACATTCGAAATTCGAGCTAAGTTTTTGTATTGATCACTAATTTCTTTAAATTTAAGATAGTGGAGCAAACTTTTTCCACTAGCCTTAAGTACATTTCAGTTTGCCACCATCGTCTGAGCTGTCTTTCTTTGTTTCAAGGTGAATAGAATATACCACAGCAACCAATTTTAGTTTTTCCCTGTTCATTGCGTGTCATCCACCGAAGTATACCTCAGTTTTAGCTTATGTGGTGCTGACTGACAGTTACCAGCTGACTTCTGACAGTCAACATTTAGGTATATACCTAAATTTTGACTGTCAGAAGTGACAACTGCTAAAGACATGTTTTTTTGCAGATCTTATGGTTCGGCGTAGGGATACATAATTTGGTCTGGTAGATTTTCCAAGCCGTCAGAAGTCAGCTGTGAGCTGTCAGTCAGCACCACATAAGCTAAAACTGAGGTATACATAACTTTATGAAGCAAAATATGGCTCAGCTCGAGGCTCGGCTCTCTCGTCTGGATGCAGCTTAAAGAGTTTCAAGAATAAAAACGCAAGTATTACTTGGGTAGTGGATGTTGTTGACGCGAAGGGTGTATGCAAGGATAGGGACGTATGGAGAAAGTTAGCGAGGATGGGTTATGTACGGAGTTTTTTTTTCGCACGTCTTACTACCCGTTCGGGATATACGCCTATTTACTAATCACGCGAATGGTTTTAGGGATTAGTTAGGTTATATTTAGGGGAAGTGAGCCCATATTTGTGTGGAGAGAAAGTGAAAAATACTTTTTGGAAAAAAACCTCAGTCCACCCGACCAAAATATGAACCTTTATATCCATCATTGGCAGTCCAGGCTACTGCGAGAGTAGCGCGTTAGACCAGGCGGCCACCGAAGCGAGTATGGAACGATTGTACAGTATATCCGGGTGTTCATTTGAAAACTTTCCACCAAAATATCTTGAAAACAACGCATTGTAGCAAAAAAAAAATCTAAAAAAACGTTTAGTTCTAAATGGGGGAGGGTGGGGGGTAGATGTGGTTAGGCTGTATGACCTTGGGTGGCTTTGCTAAGGTGACGTGGTCAGTGTTTTTTTTAACAAGACCCCTCTATTTTTTACTACACATTCTTGTAGATTACGTTGTACCATTTTAAAAATAGTGGTTTTAAACTTTTCACGAGAAATGAGCCTAACGAGTTTCTAAATCGCAGGCACCAGCCGTGGCATTAGAATTTGGTCCATTCAAACAATTTTACTCATTTATTTATGTGCACACTTAAAAATCATAATATAGTACTTGGGGTCAGTCCAATTTATTAAGGTGGGGATGCATGGAACACGAAAAAAGGTCAATGTTTTTACAGTTTTTTTATAAACTTTTCTGTCAATATAAATAAAATATTGCTTATATATAAACAGAGCTTAATTTTCTTCACACGATGACAACATTTGTGGAATATTTTTATTAAGGTTGTCTTGGGTTTTCATGAAAACTTTTCCTCTTCAGTTAAAAAGGTTTTTAGATAATGCAACACAGCTCATGAATTCATATTCAAAAACTGTTGAAGAAAATTAAACTATGTATTAAAGCAAAATTTTGATTTATTTTGGCCAAATAAAGATTTTTTTATAAAAACTGAAAAAAAACACTGACATTTTCTCGCGTTCCCTGCATATCCACTTTTAATTAATCAGAAACAAAACATTTTTAGAAGTAATAACCATACAGTTATTCATATTAGCATTCATGTCTAAATAATTTAAGGTTTCGGATATTAAATCAATGACTGTACGCACTTAAAAGTCTCAACCAACTTAAAGCAACCACTAATAGGTTAAATTGGTGAACATGCAAAGGAATGACATTATTAAGGAAACTAATTTTTTTAACACATTTGAAGCTTTTTATCTTATTTTATTTGAAAAAACGTTAAGCCTGATCAAATGTAAAATAATAAATAACCAGTTTTTTTATATTTAAAAGATTCTAGTCCGATCTGGGAGGCTAAAATGTATTTTAATATATTTGCCCAACAAAACAGAGCCATCGAACCATACTATGGAGAAAGCTACTGTCTGTGCAATTAATCATACATTAATATCGAAACTTAGAAAATGTTAATGGTCTTTAGTACTGATATAACCAAATCAAGTATATAATATTGGCAAATGGGAAATAATTAGACCTTAAGACCGGAATCGAACGCGGGAGCACGCACTAAAACAATGATTTTCTATTCGATAACCCGATTTTGGCAGGAAGAACAGTATCTGGTAGACACTATTTTTACTAAAACAATTTTAATAGATTCATACATCAAGTATATATATTATATGCAACTGACACTTTTAATAGATATTATAAATACCTATAAAATAACAGTAAAAATAGCAGTGTTGACTGTAAAAAAATATGTATTTATTTTCTAACTGTCCTTCATACCAAAATCAGGCTATATGTTTAGTTTATAAATCTAATTCTTTAAAAGTGTGAGCTAACAATACTTTGGTCAAGGGTAAAAAATTGTAAAAATATTGAGACCAACGCTGGAAAATGTCTTTACTTACCTATTAAACGTCTGTCTAAGTTGAACCGATGGGCACCTCGTTACGTTGGAATCTAAAGACCCTCTGACAAACCTGCAGCAACAACGCTTAGAATGAACGGCTAGAGTCACGTGATTGGCTGTCAAGAACACTCTTTAGGATGACGTCAGTGCTCACCATTGGTCAACCTTTTGTATTACTCGCCCCAATTGAAAGTTTTAAATTAAAAAGAAATATACAAAAGGTGAGGCGAATAAAATCATTAAATTACTGGTAAACTATAAGCCGCAGTAAGGGATACAAATGACCAAGACTTGAAAAACACACACATATATATATATAAAATCTAAACCTCCTTCCTTCCAAGAAAATGAAATAGTCCCGTCACTATAAAAAATCATTCACACCTCATATTCAATAATTTCATGATTCATAGTGTATAATATTTTACTAAACCAAAAACCTGCTTCGGTGGCCACATGTTCTAAGGCGTCACTCTTTCAATAAACTAGACTGCCGATGACAAGTATATAGGGGTTCAAATCCCTGTTGGATGTTCTGAGGATCCAAACTTGTTTTTCACTCTGCCTCTATGCAAATGCGTGTAAACTTCCTCTAAACTCTACCTTCCTAATCCTTAACTCTTCAACGTAATTAAAGCGTATAGCTTGAACAGGTAATAATACGAGGTGTTACATAAAAAAATATCCAAAATGCATTTTTCTTATAGCAAAGCATAGGGACAATTATTTATGTATAATAAATATCATACAAAGAGGATAAGGTTATTTGAAAGCGACATGTTGATCGCAGAACAAATCAGCCAAAGCGTCTTTCACCTGTCATTGAATCTAATGGCAAGAGTGGAGGTAAAGGCAACATGTAAAACCCGTTAAAAAAATAAGGCATTTGATTGGAGGGGTGGGTGAGGGCGGAAACTATATTGTTACCCTTTAATGTTAGTTCTAATCTTAAGTAAACAGGATGATGTTATGTTTCTGGAACAAAACATGAACCTGAAACGAGGATGCGTCACACGCGTGTTAGACTAAACTACTAAAGACAGGCATATCGGGGTTCGAATCTCAATCAGGTCTATCGAGGGTGAGTTTTCCTGAATGGCTCCCCACTCTCCTTCAACGCAAAATCTAATAGATTACCTCTAAAATTCTTCCATCCTCATCTCTACTGCAGTAGGATAATTATCATATTATATGCGATAAAACTGAATAGGTAGTAAGACGCGACGATAAAAAAAAATACAAATTGGGTAGAGCTTAGAAAGGTAGATTTTAGATGAATATACCAATATTTGTGCCTAAGGGAATCGTAAAAGCATTTAATAAAAATCACCCTTAGTTATATTTCAATCAATTATTAGTATAGGCATTACGGAGAAACACAATCATATAATTTGTTATACTTTCAGGATGACCCAACACACTCCTAGCCCCGCACCCCCCTCCCCCCTTTTACCCTACCCCTCCAGTATCCTATTAACGGAGCGCTAGATTTTTAAAAAAGTTTTTCTCCTATGAAATAATGGGAGTGTGAGTAAACACTGAGACTCGTTAACGTTAAAAAGGGCTCATTAAAATAATCTGCATTATATATAGCCAACCAAGTTAAAAAAGTCAACCTTAAGATGGTATTCAAACACGGGACTATTGGCTTAACACCCAAAATGCTCTGTCACTCAGCTATCCTGGTTCGTTTCGTATCATATCGTACGTAGTTTCGTACGTAGCTGTGAGACGATTCAGCATGACTCAAAGGTTGAACATTGACTTCAGTGTATATTGGTTGTCACACTTCGCCTGATTGAATTTTATTCTAGTATCAGGACTGAACATGTGTGACCTACTAGTCTGTAAGAGTTTGTGTTTTATATATATATATATGTATATATATATATATAAAACATATATATATATTATATATATATTTTATATATATATATTATATATATAACATATATATATTATATATATAACATATATATATTATATATATAACATATATATATTATATATATA
>CABFWO010000655.1:258521-269710 GCA_902155825.1 Timema genevievae | reverse complement strand
GGAGTGGGGGAATTTTCTGTGAATGCACCTGGGGGGCAAGAGAGGTGGCGGGTAATCTGGGAGGATTTTTTTCCAGATGAGCTCTCAAGAGGCGCCCCTCACCTGATGATGGGCCCCATAGCCCTAGTGCACAGACAAATAATATACCCAGACAATCAACCTCCACGTTAAAATGGTTGCACCCGCCTTGGTGGCGTAGTTAGCTAACGCACTAGTCGTGTTGCGCTCGACTGTTGAGGGCGGGGAGATCGAGGCTCGAATCTCGGTCGGGTGAACTGGGGGGGGTTTTTCCTAAATGGTTTTCCATTCTCCCTCCACGCAAATGCGGGTTCACTTCCCCTATATTCAACCTTCCCAATTCCTAACCCATTAGAGTAATTAGTACTTAAGCGTATAACCCAAACGGGTATTAAGACGTGGTGATAAATAAATAAAAAATGGTTGCGCTCCTTTTGGCTGCTTCCGTCCTTCATCACTAGGATCGCTGAGGTTAGTCCTATCATCACCCAGTACTGACATTAGCAAAGCCCAGTGTTGAAGGACCTAAGCTGGTAAAAGGAGCGCAGCGAAAGCCCCGTAAGGTTGATAGTCTGTTTCTTACTTGTCTGTGCCCTACTGGTTCCAGAAATGTGCATGGGAGGGGACTCCCAGTAATTTTTTTTGTAATTTTAATAGCGGTTGGACATCTTCAGGCCAACACATTTCTATTAAAGACTTCACTTGTCAATTTAGATCCATAAGCTAGGTCAATATTGGGTCTGATAAGAATATACACTTTCATTTTAAAAATAAAGATTTGTCACCCTGTCTGTCCATTTAATCTTCTCAAATCTTCTTCAGCACCACATTTCAAAGCTCTCCGAGTATTTATTTTCCATCTTGCTGATAGTCAAACTTTTTGCTCCATACAGCTTGACGCTCCAAATGTGGCATTTCATCACTTTCTTACTCAATTCCTAATCCAACTTACTGGTCAGCAGTAACCTCTTCTTGTGAAAGCTTCCTTGGCCATGGCAATCCTCAACCTAATTTCCTTGGTATAGTAGGCATCCTTTATAAGCAAACTTCCCGGGTACTTGAGCTGCTCTATGTTTTCCAGCTCCTGGTTTATAATTTTTATTTTCAACAGCTCTTCCACATCACTTTTGACTTCTTAATGTTGATATCCATCCTATATCTTCTGCCTGTCTCATCCAGCTCGTCCATCATTTCCTGCAACTCTTCTTTATTTTTGACCAGCAATGCTAGATTATCTGCTTATTTTACTGTGTCAAACCTAGAGAATATTTAAGGAGTTTCAAACCTAGATAACATTCAAGAGGTGTCAAACATTATGTTTTGTTGTGTTTTTTGCACTCTGCAAATATAAAAATATAATTTAAACATAATTTTCAAAAGAAATTAACTAATAAAAACAATTTATATAAAAAATCTAATAGAATCGACTAAATCAATTTGTATTATTCAATATTTATTCAAAATTTTACTATTTGATTTGATAAAAAAAATTATTCACACACACCCGTATCTAAATTATTATGTTTATATTACGTTTAATAATGTTAAATGTTTTGCAAGTATGACAATATTAGTTTAAAAATCAATATATATCTATTAATCTAATTTAAAGTCTACTATTTTTTTATAATTTCTTGTTCCCATCCTGATATTTTGACTTATTTCCCTTTCCGTCCCGTTCTGCAATAAAAATGTAATTCTTGTCCATCCCTAATTACAATTATTAAAGTTAAAAACCTAGACCTCTGCAAATTTTAACTCAATACAATTCTTAATAACCTAAATGCCCAATTTGAATAATTTCCCCCCAAAATTTATGCCTCATAGTTATGAAACAAGGGATCTAGATTTTATCAAACAGAAGGTTACATATCAAAAGTAAAAACTACTTAAAAACTTTGTCATAAATAAACTCAGTTTATTTCGGGTTTGATTTAGTGAGATTTTACTGTAAGGTAAATCAATTCTTGGGTAAAACATATTTAATCTTTAAACAATATAAATAGAACAAAATAAATTAGGATTTCTACAACCATTCTTTCTTTGTGTCGTCTTCTTTTTTATCTTGTATTCCATCATCTGTCGTACTGACTGTACCTACTTTTTCTTTAGCCATTTTCTCTTCTTTAGCCTTTTGTATATCAATTTTCTTGTGCTCAGACTCTACAAGTTGTTTCAGCTCATCCTGAAAAAAGGGAAATTTTTTCAATACACTTCTCAACTAATAACAAAGGACTCACACTAGTGATGGTATCTTCAAATCCTCAAACACCCCTAGTCTTTAAGGTTAGTCAGAATAATTTTTTTTTATTACTCTTTCAAATTTTGGTTTAGAATTTTTTTAGAGCACTTTTACTGCTTATAAGTGGTTTAACCCAACATAAATATTGGAAAAATCAGCCAGACTCCAAACAATTCATTAATGAATGTATTTATGTTATAATAAATAGATTATAACAAAAAGTGTTAAAATTTAGTAACTTCCAACTTAAGAATGTAGTAAGTTAAAACCTTTTATGTCCCATGTTTTCTAAGATTCAAACTCAAAATTTGTGGGTAAAATGAAGATTCGAATTCATAAAATAGTGAATTCAACCCATCTTTAACATATACGTTATCTTTTTAGATATTGTTATGATTGTTTTTGTAAAAGTTTGGCCTCTAAAACGTGACCAATTCTTTGAAAATTATCTATGGCGCAATTTATCTATGATAGTGTAAACATGTTAATAGAATTTTATATGCATTTGAAAGCTAAAAATGGCTATGTTTCACTTTTCAGTGGGGCTCTGTAACCTCACCCGCTGTATGAGCGGGGCCCTACTGTATTGATAATCATTATTATGATCATTATCAACTGTTTCCAACTTGTGGCCTGCTGGGCTATTATGACCACCATACTTTGTATCATCCGCTAGTTTTAGCTTCGACTTTGCTTCTAGTGTCAACGCACAGAATAAAATCAGTTTGCGTCAACAAATGGCAACACTTTTCCAAAGAATATTACCTTTTAAGAAGTTAGAGGCTAGAAATTAGGTAAATTTATTTCAAGAATGATGGTATTCATGACTGAACAATATTCATATATTTTTATTTTCCCAAACAGCTGATCACAATTCACATTATTTGCAAGAAAGATTTAACCTAGTTTAATTTAATAATTCTCTTGCATCATTTTGTTTGCTTACGGTTTGAAATTAAAAATTACTAGGCCTTCATTATTCAATACACACAACATATTTTATTCAAAATATCATAATGTGAACTATGCATTAAAATAGTAATGTCACACGGGGAAATGAATTTTTATGAGAAGTTAGCCAATAAAGAAACAATTTTTTTTGTAATATGTAGGCCTATGCTTTACAACCCAATGCTTTATTCTTCATTTATTTGTGTTGATACTGGAACAAGTGTGTTTTATTCTATTATCTAAAAATAATTTCAACCGTTTATAATGTAGACTTATCCTTATATTTAGTCCTATTTTAATTTACAATAACTTTATTTTATAACTAAAAAATATATACCTTATAAAACATTGTCTCAAAAACAACACTTTTCAAAGTAAATTAATATCCCCCACTCTTGGCCTACATTATGATATAGGCCTATTTAAAGTTAGATTATGTGAAATACACAAAAAAAACATTTTGAGATTATTAAATTGGGCTAGTGAGATGGTAATTTTAAATCAGGTTAGACAAAACACCTAATAAATGACCAAATCTAGCAAACATAACCTCATAATGCAAACCGAAGAACAAGTAAAATGTCTGCGCAACTTAGTGTCACTCTACTAGGAAAATATTTGTGCACACAAAGTGGTCAGCCATAATAACTTTTGACGCCAAGTCTAGCGTATCTCTGCTAACGGTCACAAATTCTTTTTGCGTTGTGGTCATAATAGCCATGCTGGTCATTTTCACTTGGATACTATTTGAAATATATTTTTTATACTAAGAGATGAATACAAAATTAATGCATATATATGTTTGTGATCAAAACCATTAGCCTAATAATTACAAAGCCTAAATTTCAAATTTGACAAAATAGTAAACAAGTGAAATGAAATAATAAAACATGAATAATGCTCCACTATGAAGGTGACCTAACTTAGACGCATTTTCCATACAACCATTTTGGACTAGCTCTGTAAAATCGAGGAATTTGTTCCTGACGCAACATGAATTTAAACATTTACAGTAGCCATAACAAACTGATAATCTGACACCTTAGCTCAGTCGGTAGCGTGTATGCCTACTGAGCCAAGGGTCCCGGGTTTGATTCCTGGTATGGCCAGAAATTTATCATTAATGAAAATATGGGTCAGGGCTAGCAAGCCAGTATTGGAAAAATATATGACTTGAATAAAAAACTGACTCAGGCCATAAGCTGGAAACAGCACTCTCTAGTTGTAACCAATTGAAACATTTTTTTTTAAATAATAATTTTTATATTAATTTAATATTTATTTGATCCTGCTATCTATACTATTTTGACTAAATTAAAAAATGTATGAAATCAAACAAATAATGGAAAAAGCTATTTTTTAAAATTATATTTAACTTAAGTTTATTTGATTTAATTACTCTATAAGTAGAGTGGTACCAACCAATTTTAAATTATTTGCTTTGTCCCTTATGTGGCCCTTCACCAGACATGAGTTTGACATGCCCGATTTACTAAATCTCGTGAGACAAAACTTACGCCCCATCCAAGTTTGTCAGCCAGTAGTTGGCAGCCCTCATCACAGTCTCCAAGCCATGCCACATCCCTCACGTTGTTGTCCGAGTCAAAGTCAAGACCTGATGACATCCCCACAAGTCTCATCAGGCGGTCTCGTTGTCCCGCCTTCTCCCGGTTGATCAAAAGACGTGGGCATGTGTCCTTCACACTGTTGAGCAAATGCGTGTTTAATCCAAATATAGAAATCAATTTTCATTTTATTTTTTGAGAAACTTTTAACAGTCCTGAGAGCTCTAAATTATAATGGACTTTAAAATAGGTCTGATACATGAAAGGAAGGTTGGAGTTTGAATATTTGTCGATTGTACTGAGGGTAGATTTTTCTAAATAATTTTCAATCTTACTTTACACAGATGTAAGTGCATAACAAATTTAAATATTTATTTTTAAAGATTGATAAAAACTTTACTAATAATAAATATAATGACTAATTTTTAAGAAAATTTGATGATTAGTAACTGAAATGATTCGAATGATATGAGAAAATGATTAAGATTCAATTAAATACTCCTTATTGTTTTGAAAAATATTTAGGAAAATTAGCTGTGTGTAAATATTGTTAATCATTATAACAAAAGTGCGACGATAGTGATGAAGTGGTTTTTTTCCCCAGCATGTTTACTATTTATTTAGAATATTCACATACTTAAGCTCACAATAGTGAAGTAGGGATTTGGCAGATAAAAAATTTAGAGGAAATGCACCTGCACTTGCGTTAAGGGAGAGAGGGAAACCATTTTCGGAAAATCCATGCTCGGTACACCCAGGGAGGATTCAAACACCAGCCTCTCCATTAACATAAATGGAGACTATGAAAGTTTAATGTTTAGTCCGCATGCACACCAATGAAGACAAGTATGATACATTTTTTAGTAGTTACCTGTCTACAAGTGAAGCAAATGGATGTACAACTAAGGATGACCCCATGACAATCAATAAATCACACTTGGGAAAATCTTTCGTCACACTACTCTGGAATCGATCTGGCAAATTCTCTCCAAAGAAAACAATGTCAGGCTTGACAACAGAGTTACACTTCGTGCAAGTGGGTACCACGTCCATGAAAATACGCTCTGCAATAAAAACAATCACATGAGAACTTGTTAAAATACATCTAGGAAAGCAATAAAAACCAAAACATAATTTTTTATTGGTGAAAGGTTTATTAATAGATGTGTCACCGTCTGTTTTTCTTAATAATTCTGATTCATGTATTTTTATCTCGATTCTCAGTATCTACAATTTCCCGGCTTTGAAAAAGCCCCACTAATAATGTAATGCAGTGGTTCTAACACTGTGGGGCCTGTGAGTGACAGTTACTGAAGGGAGCGGACTAAATTTTTATTTTTCTGAACAGTAATTACTATTTTTAACTCGACCTAGACCAATTAAAAAAAAATTATTTTGACTGCAAGAAAGAAAGAAATTTAGTGAATAAAATATTTTTATTAATTTATTTGCAAGTATATAACTGTGTGAAACTGAATTTTCAGCTATGGCGGCTATGAAAAATAAATATCATCGTGTGAGACAAGATGCCACCAAATAACTGATTGCTGCTATTTCAAATATTATTCCTCGTTTTAGAAAACTTTGTGTTTAGAAACAAGCACATCCATCATATTAAGTGCATTAGTACTTGAAAACAGTTACACCAGCAAACATTAAACAAGTGATTAAACAAACGTGAATTGTATCATGAAATTGATGGGAGGGTGAAAATAAAGATGGCTCAGAAGACGATATACTATGGGATAGTGAAGATAAAGGTGGCTCAGAAGACAATATACTATGGGATAGTGAAGATAAAGGTGGCTCAGAAGACTATATACTATGGGATAGTGAGGATAAAGGTGGCTCAGAAGACTATATACTATGGTATAGTGAAGATAAAGGTGGCTCAGAAGACTATATAATATGGGATAGTGAGGATAAAGATGGCTCAGAAGACTATATACTATGGGATAGTGAAGATAAAGGTGGCTCAGAAGACTATATAATATGGGATAGTGAAGATAAAGATGGCCCAGAAGACTATATAATATGGGATAGTGAAGATAAAGGTGGCTCAGAAGACTATATAATATGGGATAGTGAGGATAAAGATGGATCAGAAGACTATATACTATGGGATAGTGAATATAAAGATGGCTCAGAGGACTATATACTATGGGATAGTGAATATAAAGATGGCTCAGAAGACTATATACTATGGGATATTGAAGATAAAGGTGGCTCAGAAGACTATATAATATGGGATAGTGAAGATAAAGATGGCTCAGAAGACTATATAATATGGGATAGTGAATATAAAGATGGCTCAGAAGACTATATACTATGGTATAGTGAATATAAAGATGGCTCAGAAGACTATATACTATGGGATAGTGAAGATAAAGATGGCTCAGAAGACTATATAATATAGGATAGTGAAGAAAAAGGTGGCTCAGAAGACTATATAATATGGGATAGTGAAGATAAAGATGGCTCAGAAGAATATATAATATGGGATAGTGAAGATAAAGGTGGCTCAGAAGACTATATACTATGGGATAGTGAAGATAAAGATGGCTCAGAAGAATCGGACTGATAATGTGATTCATAAGGAAGTGAGAATAGCATTACCACTGATACAAAAAAGGTACTAATGTTGTTAGTAAATTTAATTCTATGGTAAAAATATTTCTTATAGATAAGAGTATTTTAGCTATTTATTTTTATTTATTTTCTTAGAATCAAAGCTTTTTTATGTTGGTGGTACTGAAAAAATCAAGGTGCGTCTCACAATTGGTGGCATCTTAGAAACAAAGAAATACGGTACCTCTATGTTGTTCATTATAGACAACATGATTACAAGAAACTTGTCAATTTATTTTGAACCATATTTTTAATATTTCCAATTTGTGAGAATGTATACTATGGCTTAACAGTGGTGTAACTATCATGAAGCAGGTAGGGTAGGTAGGTAGGTAGGGTCCCGGGTGCAAAATTAATTTGAAATATTAGAAACAGTATAAGTGTAATTCTTTTAACAATAAGAATATGTTTTGTTTTTATTATTTTGTAATCAATATTATAACTAGTAGCCAATCTGAGTATCGATGAGAAGTCAGCCGAATTTTAAAATAGCAGTTTACAAAGAGCACAATTTTTTTTATTCATCCTGGGTGCTATCAACGTATTTGTGTATGTATATTAAATTAAACATTGAAAGGAGAATAGAAGGGCAAGAACTACACACTTTAAAACTGTAGGCCTAAAACAGAAAACACAGGATTATGTAATTTTTTGGGGTACGTCAGTCCCCTTCTTCAGCAGCAGGTGGTAAGGGATTTGGTTATATATTGATGGGCAAATTCCCAACTACGAAGTGGATAAGCATTGAAACTATTGGGAATGGCTCGTATAATTCTAGTACTATAGCATGTGTCTCGTATAAATATAGTACTATAACATCCTATAGTACAAGAGTTAAACAAACTCGTGCAATAGTACCTACTTGCCTACCAATATATAACTAAACCCAAGCCGCCCCCGGTCTCAACCTTAGATAACCTTCTCTAATTTTCTTCCAGGCCAGTCTACTTACATCAGTCACTCGTTTATATGTAAACAATAACAGATCATTTTTAATCTAATAACTAAATATAATATAAATACAACATTCTATCCATCTACCAAGAGTCAAGACACAAGTTTGAAAAAGCAACTGCAGAATCCAATAGTAAACTCTTTTTTTTCGTGAATCAAGAAAGAGGCAACAACAGTTTCTAAGTGACCATGACCTACCTCTAACCATGCTGCCATAGTCCATTTGGTGTTTTCCTTTCTTCTGCTGAAGAAAGGGACTGATATACCCCAGAAATTACATAATGATGTGTTTTATTGTGTTTAATTGTAATCTTTAAGGCCTACAGTTTTCAAGTTTTCATATAATACAACCGTTTGGTGCATTTTTCCTCTGTGTACATATGTGTTATGAAGTAAAATAGTTTGATAAAAGGAAAAAAGGCTTACAAATAGGCGAATTCAATGTTATGGTCAGTAACATGATGGGACCCCAAAGTTAAAGTTTTTTTTATGTTACCTACCTTATTTGGTTTGAGCAAACTCCTCCCCCCTCCCCCCCAACCATGATAGCCAATATTTTTTACAGCAATTTTATTGAGCATCACAGGGAAAATATGGTACAGAACATTTTAAATTTGAAGTTCAAGGAATATCTAAAAAAAATTTGAAATATCCTAAATTCAAATTAATCATTTTTATGAATATCTAGGCAGCTGGTATAAAATAAATAAATTTTTATTTATTTAGCACCGCGTCTTACTACCCGTTCGGGTTATACGCTTAAGTACTAATTACACTAATGGATTAGGAATTGGGAAGGTTGAATTTAGAGGAAGTGAACCCGCATTTGCGTGGAGGGAGAGTGGAAAACCATTTAGGAAAAACCACCCCCAGTTCACCCGACCGAGATTCGAACCTCGATCTCCCCATCCTCGATGGTCTGGCTCAACATTACTGGCGCGTTAGCCAACTACGCCACCGAGGCGGGTAATAAATAAATAATCTCAAAATATACACCTGTTGCTACATGTAAACACAAAATATACACCTGTTGCTACATGTAAACACAAAATATACACCTGTTGCTACATGTAAACACAAAATATACACCTGTTGCTACATGTAAACTCTCTCATTTTTATATGTATACTATATAAAAACACATACGGTATTTACATACATGACAAATTTAAACACAAAATATAAAAACTTGGAAAAATTAACATAAGAAAATTGCAGACTTAAATCATTGAGGACACACAACATGAAAGTTTACTTCTTCCATGCAGTATGTCACATGATTATATTGTCACACAGAAGTGATGGAATGGTAGAAGCTGAGTCAACACATTCCCTATTCTTGGAAACTTCCTCACCACCGGTGCAGAATTTTCCACTTTCTCCTTTACTATGTGTCAATAACTCTTAGCTTTATTTGACATTCTTGACATATGGGGTAGGTTAATAAAGATTGTTGAGTTAAATTTGAAATAGGAGAAACTACAAAAAAAAAAAAAATTAACAATGTATAGGCTCTGAACGATCCAAAGATTCCCTTCTAAAATTCAATTTAAATAATAATTTCATGGGAAATCATGGTAGATATTAGACTATCCAATTTTTTGACATAGCCATATCCTACTGAATAGTGCAATTTAAATTACCTACTTTACTAAACAGAAGGTCAATAAAAAAACTGGCCCATTGATTGAAAGAGTGTGTGAGTAAATGTCTTGGTACAGGAATGAGAAGTGCAGTAATTGTGACAAAAACAAATGCTATAGTAATTATATTTTTAAAAGATGCAAATTTTGTTTAGATTATATTTCTATGCTTAAAAATACAAATTTAACTATAACTAATTAATAGGGAGTGAGATTTTTTTTTTCAGATTTAATATTTTTGGTTTCTTAATACTGAAATTGGATCGTAGGCTATATGACAAAGCTCATAGGAATGTGTTCAAACTGTGAGTTATTCATCATTGCTATGCACTATAAACATGACAAAGATAGGCTCTCGATAAAGAAATACTATTGTTCCCTATACAACACACAAAATTGCACAACTAGAATTTGTAGACAGTTAAAAAAAAAATCAAAGAATGTGCTGGAACCAGAGTGAGCCAAATAAAGGGTAGGTCCTACCTTTCATCCACTCGAGATCATACAGCTTGCGACACTTGAGACAGTGAGATGTGTGGAAAGTTCCATGAGCTTCCACCAGTTTCTCTCCCGGTATCCCTGCCACCCTTTCCAAGGTGTCAATGTTCTAAAACATGCACGGTGTATCTAAAAGGGGTGTGGACTGTGGAGTATACAGTGTATAATCATTTGCAATAAAAGCTGTGCCGCAACGCTTTATTAACTATTTAGCTAGATAGTGAATTTTGTTATATACAGGGCTCATACCCTATATTCAAGTCTATTTTAGGGTACTTTCAGGTAAAAAAAAAAAAGAACCAAAATAGGGCTGTGGATGTCAGGGAAGAAGGAATTATGTTTAGCTTCTCATTATAATTCCCAACGTATATCTACAGCTTAGGGATCAATGATCAATACATTTAAAAACAATAAAAATCACTAAACTCTTGTTACACAATTACATGAATGTGCATGCAAAATATTATTAAAGACTTCAACAGCTGCTTTAAGAAATTAAAAAAACAAAAACTCAACAAGTGTATCCGAAGAAAGACTTTTCTATTATGCTAAATATGGAAACATGCAAAATTATATTTTAAGCTAGGTCTAACAAACTATAAAAAGTAGGGGAGTTTATTTATATATATATATATATATATATATATATATATATATATATATATATATATATATATATATATATATATA
>CABFWO010000655.1:243931-257286 GCA_902155825.1 Timema genevievae | reverse complement strand
AAGATTTAAACTCAAAACCAATTCCCAGAGCACTATATCAAGATTTAAACTCAAAACCAATTCCCAGAGCACTATATCAAGATTTAAACTCAAAACCAATTCCCAGAGTACTATATCAAGATTTAAACTCAAAACCAATTCCCAGAGCACTATATCAAGATTTAAACTCAAAACCAATTCCCAGAGCACTATATCAAGATTTAAACTCAAACCCAATTCCCAGAGTACTATATCAAGATTTAAACTCAAACCCAAACCTCTCATATTTGACTCAGAATATGCCAGTGCTGAAACAATACATTGGAAGATAGTTTGGTAAATCCTTCATGGGAAGCCCATTTTCAACCACCATCATTGATTGAAACTCAATGACATTTGGGATTCTATAAATATGTTTTATTTGATTTATTAATTACAATGTTCATCTAAATAGTTACCAAAAGTTTCTTTACTTCCTTCCTACTTATGGATTATTGTATAGCTTTAGATTATCAACCAAACAGACTAAGAATGTAAAGACAATTGTAATTATTTCTTTTCGATGTGGCGACATGAGTTTCCAGTTTTCAAATAAAGGGCTTTCTACAAAAATCAGGCTATATTTATCTGCCCCCTTTCTATGTGAACAAAGCAACAAACCACTGGAAAACTGACCTGTGTGTAATGGCGCAGTAGCAGCCCCTTCTCATAGAGCAGCCGCACAAAGTAGTGGCACACAGTCGGCTTGAACGTGCCTGGATACAGTTCCTTGGCCAAGGTGAAGAATGGCTGGGGGTTCACTTTGAAGAAACCAATCTCAAAGATTGCCTGCGGGTCAGGCAGTTTGTACTTCTCCAGGTTGTGGTACAGGCCACTACCAGGGCTGCGGAAATCCGGTATACCCGCGCCTGAAACCGTTTTCATGCTCTGTGTCTTTTACGAATAAAACCACAGTTTAAAAGAGCCAACCACTTTTGATGTAGCATCATGAAAATAAGAATTGTTTAAGTAGATGGAAACACCACTGTAGTAAATAACATGTATAAAAACCACCAAGCCAGCATTCAAACACTGGCCTCCTCCTCGTCTGTGTCCCTTCGCAATGCAAGTCTTATGCTAGTTGGGTTAAAATACACCAATAGAAAAATAACCTCTACCTGTTTATAAGTGAACTAAAGCCTTTTAGAAAGTCAAGCCCATCCCTAATTCAATTTGATTTTCTAGGGCATGGCATTCATTGTGAGTAAAAATAATGATTATTATTATAAAACTATTCTATTACTAAATCTAGAATCAACCTAGACCCTTTAAAATATTATGTCTCTATTAAAAACTTACGAGATTGTTTTTAAAGATTACACTGTGTCTTACTACCAGTTTGGGCCATACACGTATTTACACACTAATGGTATATGTAGAGGGAGAGTATAATTTTTTTAAAACACACTGTACACTCGGCTGGGTTTGAAATCCTGACCACCTCATCACAGGAAAACCAGACCTGATGAGGTTGATGCCCATCGATGTGGGTCAAGGCAAAATCAAATGCAGAGTTGCAGACTTACTTGTTGATATACCGGCTCCCGCCATTGTCACAATGTTCTTGCCCTTCCCGTGCTTAATGTGTTTTACAATTCCATCCAGAGTAACTTCGTCCAGAACCTACAGCAAGGCAAAATAACATTACTTTAAGAGCACATTTATCTTGGATCTAATCGTGAGAGCTGAAGTATCCGATTAGTCCAAGTTGTGTCTATTGGCCAACCTATCAAGAGCAAATAGTTTCACACCTAGTATTAGAAACCAAAACATTTACACAAATATAATACTAAAAATTAGAAATGGAACACTCAAATAATATGGTATTTAAGATTTCAAGATTCGTAAAAATCTCAAAAATGTATCCCAAATACAAATACTACTTAATTTTAGAGTTGGGTCGGATACAATATTTTATATATCCGGACCTCCAATTTACCTTCGAATCCTGAATCTGAATCTTGGAAAAAATTATAAACATAAGAGGAAAGAGAAAATATTATAGAAAATACAAATAGTAACCAAATCTTAATATTATTTTTTATAATATATTCATTATAACAATCATACATTCAGTTAAATGTTAAATTACTGGTTGTTAAGTTCATCATGTAATTATAATTGGTTCAGAGTCACCAAAAAGCGGTATTAGAGCTTTAAAACTAATTTAAATTGAAAAAGTGAAAAAAAATAAAAGTTTTTTAATTAGAATAGAATTAATTTTTTTTTAAATCCTCATATCTAGAATATGCTTAAGGATTTGAGGGATTTGAGGTTCCCATCCCTACTAAATATAATTAACACACAATTTTAGGAGTTTGAGTGACAAAGCAATACCACTCTCTACTTTAGTTGTTTAATTTGAATGTTGACAGCAGTTGAAATACAGAATCGGTTAAAAAATGAAGTAGCTTAATCATGGTGTCTACTCAACTTGACCAATGAAATTCCCGACTTTTTCCCTGATTTCCCCTGATCATTTCCTAAAATTCCCGACTAAAAAGTATGTCACATCCTTCTAATTCCCTCACCTCTCCCTCATTTTTTTATTAATCTTTTTTATGAATAATAATAAGTTTTAAAATTTAAATAAACATATTTTTAAAATTTGTATTAACATTGTTTAGTAGGAGTTATAAAATTTATCACACAGCTACAAAAAAAAACTACAGTTTGAATAACATTATTATTTACTGTTTTAGTGATTATTATATTTCATATTTTGAGTAAAACCACCTTTTACCAGAGTTTTATTGTAATTTACCAAATTCCCGGCTTATTCCCGTTTTTTCCCCGATCACTCCAAATTCCCGGCTAATTCCCGTTTTCCCTGATTTTCCCGGATGGTAGACACCCTGTTAATCATACATTTTCATAAACCTATGTTAAATAGAGTGAAGTTTTTATAAAAATTGTATTTGTTTGTAATTTTATCCCCTAGTTCCTGCTCCTTTTGATAAATTTCTTGGGTTAAGATTTATATAAATAATAGTATCTGAATGAATATATTTTAAAGACCCTACCTTCACTTTTACTTCATCTTCCCTGTCTGACCGATCAAAAAGGGCCAACTTTTCAGCCAGATAGTTACGGATCCTCTCAACCGCGCTGTCTTCATGAGAGAGTCGAGAGTCTGGTTTCTTGGATGGACTCGCAGCCTCCGCACTGGGCAAACCTTCATCAGAGTCACTCTCATTTTCTGGAATGTCAAGGTCCAACTAATGTTTCCTGATTTTTTAACTAAAGATCGGCGTGGAAGGAATGTCAAATGTGCTCTAATAAACTTAATCATTATTACTGGTATGGACCCAAGGAGCAACATTCCAGTAAATTTAAGCTAGCTAGCACAATTTTAGATGCAACAAATATTTATTTATATTTATTTTATTTGTGATATCTAACAATGACAACCTAGATCAACTGATTATTTCAACACACAACTTACATACAAATTTAATAATGCAGCACATAGCGCCCTGCAAAAGGGCTGAACCTAAATTTGACCATGCTGGGAATTAACCCAGGACACTTAGATTGAGATGCATTAGGCCTACTGGTTGAGCTAAGTATTCTACAGCAATTAAGCTATTTTATGAGATGAATACCAAATACCGTACGGCGTCCGTAATTGTATTTAATATGGTATTATAATTTTGATATTTATTTCCATCAGCCAACATGGGTTGTCTATTTATTTCAATGATTTTAATCTCAGAGATGACACTTCTTGAATGACGAGTCTGCCTCAACTGTGTATCATAGCTCAATTAGATCAAGTTTTACTCGCAGCGTTACAAATATTTGTGCTTGGCTCATATTTTTATAATCTCTCTAAGAGCAAAATTTAATCTATTTATGTAGATATGCAACATCTCATTTCTCTGCACCTTGATCCCACTAAAAGACTACAATGCACTCTGTGTGAAAATTTAAAAATGATCTTCAAAAAAACCCCACATTAAATTATGCCTGTGTGATCCTTCTAAATTTCTAATCTTAGCAATGTAAAGATTTGGATCGGATACAAAAGTTTGAATCCAATCAAGTCCTGGATTAAAATTCGATGGGTTTGGCTCAAAATTCAATCTATAATTCACATACTTGCTTGAAAAATCATCACAATCATACCATAAACCAGTTGTGTGGTAAGAGTGAACAGAGAATTTAACTTGAGTTCCATGTCATAAAGGAATCACATGGATAACATTTGTTTGTGACTTTGAATATTTTGTGTTTAAAAAAAGTAGCTAGACCAACTTTTTTGAAAATATTAATCAATCTTTGCACTATGATTGAAAAAAAAAATAGTGTAGTCTTTATTTGATGTTTCACCTATTTTGATTAGTGCTATTGATAACATTTTCTTTTAATAAACCTAAAATGTGTCTAAAACGATTATAAACATTTTGAGAAATATTATATTATTTGAATGGCTTCGAAAACCTAGCTTGGTAAAATATTTATCAGATAGTTGATTTGAAACATCAAAATAGCCAAAAATAAATTAGTTGATTGAAATGTGGACCTATTTTTAAAATAAAATGGTCGATATAAGTTTTTTTAAGCATGGGATTTGACTAGAATTAGATTTGATCAAATAAATTTAACACGAGATTTAATTTGGCTTCGACTCAACATTTTTTTATGCATGAGATTTGATTCACACTCTATTAAAAAAAAATTTGACCTGTTCATTTGCAGTTTATGAAGGCATTTTGTGTTGACTCATAATCTTTTAATTTAATTATTTATATAATGTAACTTGATCCTTTCCTATTAAAGTTGAATTGATTATTTGATCAATTATTTCAAAATTGTAATCTTATTAAAACATGAAAGATTCAGTTATGTTGGACTGGGTAGGTACCTATAAATAATAGAAGGCTTGAAAATTTGCTATTAGGCCCTATAGTAATTATTTTCGTTCATACAAGAGAATATGGCTAACAAGTGAATAAGGTGAGATATGTCTCTTTTTATCTTTTTTAATAGATGTGCTGTCTAATTTCACTAAGTAAAATATAAAATATTTCACAATCCTCGCATAAGTACTCCCTTCGCTTCAACAATATTTATGCGTGCTATTTTATTCTTAAAACTCTTTTATGTTTCTCTTTATCACGAATTCATCTCCAGCATTTAGCCAAGTCTTACATGGCCTACCCCTTCCTTTTGATCAACACACTCTACCTTCATATATTTGCTTTGTCGTTTGATCCATAGGCCTACCCATTCTCTCTACATGCCCGAAACAACGTAAGACACTCCTTGCAAACAGCACTCCATTAGCATCCATTCATTACTAAAGGCCCTGACACAGACTCCGTAAGCTCCGTATCCTTATATTCAGAAGTCCTTAATGGTCCTTAGAAATGGAAATTGCACCTGCGCATTCCGTATCCATTATCACGTGACCATGCCGACCAATGAGAAAGTTGGAAACAACATCCAAAAAAAAACGCTTCGGAAGGAAATTTTCTAGAGCATCCCAGTAGAATAATATTATAACATAAGTGATTACTCAACATACTTTTATAAAACGTTAAGAATATTTCTGAAATAGTTCAGTCCATAAAATTATTTTATAATTTTGTATTTGTTTCCATAGCAACAGATCCTGTTGCTGCCATTGGTGCTTTTATTTCACGCACAAACTTACTTTGGTGTGATTGGTAGTCCTTATAAAGTTCAAGTTGAGTAAACTTCTACGGAGTGTTAAGGACTAAAGAACTAAGGATATGGACTCTGTAGATAGTGCAACCTATTAGTGTGGAGTCGATCTCTAAGGGAATACTAAGCACCTTACGGATATGGAGTCTGTAGCTAGGCCTAGACTCTGTCCATACAAGTTTTTCCACAAACATTTCTAAGATATCTCATTCCAACCACATTCACCTTGTTTTTGAGTTTCTCTTGACAAATCCACACTTCACATCCACTAAATATAACGATAAAGAAAGAAACTAACTTTACTATTACACCCCGTCCCCTTCTCCAAACCAATCATGCAAATTCTCTTTTCGGTATGGTCTCTAGAAGCAGAATACACAATCAACAAATGGTCTAACTAGTGTTAAATTTACTATAGTAATTTTTCCATACTATCCTCATTTATAATTCTTGGCGAACTTGGCATACTAGCCAATTGGTGTCTTTAATTTTAATGCTACAGTGCTATATTAGCACTTTAACGCATGTTTTGTTAAAATAATAATAATAATAATAATAATAATAATAATAGTTCAAAAACAATAACAATAATAATGATAGAGAGGATATTATAGGTGTGAAAACCAACTAAGGAATTTCATTGAAATCTTACAAACATTTGGAAAAGGTGTTTTTACATAACATTTAGTTTATGCAAATTAAAAAATTGAGTTTAAGGCTGTATCCGGATAGTCTGCTTCACGTACTGTCGACCCTTGACGTTCACTTGATAGTTGCATTAGCAATCACGTGATCAAGTGCAGATCCATCAGAATAGTCACGAAGTGTGCTAATGCACCCCTCACACGCCCTTGAATCCAAGGGCGATAGCAAGTTACCCTTGACACGCCATCGATGCGGTGTTTGATCGGCAATTGTTTAATTTTTCGTCTGCTAGAGATAGAGCTCGTGGAGTAATGTGATCTTTGATAAAGTACGTTTAATATACTGGTTGTTTTGTAGTGTTGTATTGTGTTGTGTTGGTTGATTTGTCATGCGCAGTGAAAATAAGTCACCACAAATCTGTAAGTGGCCTACACTAATTCGGGCTGATAGATAGAGTTTAAAATTGTTTCTAAGATCAACTTGAAAACAACCAAACTATTAGTAACTTAAAAATTGAGGAACACAAAACGGGGAACTACTTTACAAGAAGTGTGAATAATTATTTCCAGAACAGAGTAAACACCACCACTTTTGGACTCTACTCAATAAAGATTAAGGGAATGAAATTTTTCAATATAATACCACAAGAAATAAAGATGAAGAAAATTAATCTTTTTAAAAAGGAAGTTAAGAAGTACATTCTGGAAAATAATTTTGCCCAGGTGATATTTGGTTGAAAAGGTATCTGAAATTTTGTAGCAACTGATGTGATAATTTGAGCAGAATCTGTATGTATACTGTGCTTATTTTTTTGTTTTTTTATACTTTTTTTTTGTAATTTTACTGTCATTGGGGTGATTGCATCTAAAATAATGTGGCCAGGTGAGGACAAATAATGTATACCCTGTAATAGATCTCACTTTCCTAAATGTGTGTGTGTGTGAGAGTGTGTGTATATATATACATATATACATACACACACACTCACACACACACACACACACAGACACACGAGCCGATTTTGGTTCATTTTATAAACAAATTCTGAATGAATAAATAAATAAAATAAATAAATTGATAGGAAGCAGCACTGTGGAATCAAGGGGGTTGAAAAGGATATTTTGACCTTCAAATAGTCTTTTGCAGTCTTTGCTCTCAAGTGCGTGATAAATGTAAAGTCATCAAGTCAAGTGTACATACATATATAGATATACATCCTAAATGTTTTTGTAATGTTCAATAAAGGTTTGTGATTATAATAATTAAATCCATTAGACTTGCCTTTTTTATGTGCTGTAGCCATATTTTTATAGACTTAGATTTATGTTGCGCAAAAACTGGAATGCCAAAAATAATTTTAATACTAGTTCAGAATATTAACTTTATTCTTTAAATATAATAAAATTGTATGAGCTCCCAGAAGTCCGCCACAAACACAATAAACTAACCGTTTTTAGCCATCATATGAAAAAAAAAGACACTAAGCCAAATTTTAGTTCCAAAACTTCTAAGATGCGCTAGTAACGAATGTAATAACACACCATTGATCTCTATAGTATAACTGGATGGACATACACATGCACATTCCAAGGACAAAAGCGTGACGCTCAAGTGTATCGTCTGCTACACTGAGGGGGGGGAAAGATTTAACGGTTTCTTTAAATGTTCTTATGCGAAAACATGTCTCTGATGAATAAAAGTGTAATTGTTTGAAATTAGTGAAGTATTATACCATACTTTCCTGAAGAAACATTTACATTAAAGGATATACAATCCAGTTTTACAATTAATAATGTACAAATACGAATAAAACCTTAGATATTTCAATTTTTATGTAGTTATCAATGTTGTTTACAGTCTGCCACGACAACACTTATATTTAAAGTTGGTTATTAGCGTGTATATTGGTTTCAGAGACCATATTTTATTGAAAGTTCGATAAATATAATGAACAAGGTATCTTAAAAATTGATTACATTTGTTTGAATGACAAACTTTGAATAGTTGCCATGCATTCAAACTATCACTTAGGTTATAGGCTTGTGGAAAGTATTATTGTAATAATACCTGTTTTTTTAAGTTGGCTCATATCTTTCAGAAACCATATTATGTTGACATTTCGATAACTATAATGAAACAAGTTAGCTAAAAACTGTATTACATTTGTTTGAATGACACACTTTGTGTAGAAGTCTTACGTTCAAATGATAATTTAGGTTATTGGCTTGTAGGAAGTACAGTATCTTATAAACCCGGATTTTAGTAATAATTCCAATCTGTAAGGCTTTATTTCGTACCAGAATACTATCATATATATAATATTTTGGTAGGATGAACGGCAATTTAGAACAGAAGTAGAAATTTCCTTCTGGAAGGTCTTTTATCCTAACTAGACACAAATATAGGGTAGGATTCTGGTACGAGATAAAGCCTTAAAAGTAAGCTTCCTTCAAAAATCATCGTCCATATTAGGCTACATCAACTTATTTAAAGAAAAAACTAACCTGTTTTGAACTTTTATATGCTCTTCAAAGCTTTAAATAACATATTTATTTAATTGAACCACTCTCACATTGATGTATCTCATATAATCAATCAAATTAATGAACGATGTCAAAATGCCACATTGCCATGTATGGGTGAAAGAGAGAAAGAGATACCCGAAAGTTTCTTTCTCTCTTACTCAATGGTATGCAGACGACAGCTTGACAATTTCAGCCACAGATGTCCATCCAGTTATAGTATAGAGATCAATGTAACACACAGAAACTTCAAATATTGTGGAAGCGTCACTATCAATTACCTAATATAAATTTTCCTTCAATCGTAACCCAAGTTAACATTACGAACTAAACTAATATATATATATGAAATAATATTCAATTAGGTACATTCATTTTAGGAACTGCAAAGAAATCACCCAATTTTTATGCTTTATTTTTAGTCTATTTAGCTCCAAGTTTTTAAAATACAAGGTTTTTATTTAAATCCAGATATAGGGTATTTTTAACACCAGTTGAATTTATGACATAATTCAATGTAATAACATGAATTTTGTGAATGTTGATCTATCTCTAAGTAAACTTATCAAAAGCCTTGATTTTGTTAATTTTGATTTATCTTAAGGTCTCAGCTGCTAACTATAAAGGGCCTAAGTCTATTGGACCTTCTGCCCCCAAATTTCTAGAAGGCCCGTCCTTGCAAATGTGAGATAAAATGTACAAGAAATATTAAGCCTACTTAAATTAAGAGTAAAGAAAATTATGTATATAAAATAGATAGTTTCGAGTTCAACCGAACCAAACTGAAATTGATTGAGAAAGATAATTTTGTTTAGTATGTAGTGCGTGTTGAGAGTTACGCTCATGCATATAGTCTTAGGTTATTTCTATTCGTTGGTAATATAGTTTTTTGCTTCTTATTCCACCCAACGTGCTCTTTATGATGCTGGTCTTTGTAGAAAAAATAGGGATTATAAATATATGCGTCTATATGTTATGCTTCTTCAAACATTATTGTCTTTATTTCATCCTAGATTACAACAGTAGGGAAACAATTCCTAGTGCGAAACATTCAGCAATTAGCTTTGAAAATATTAGTTCAAAATATTTCTTAAAATCAAACTTTTTAATTTGTAGAGAACAATGACTTATTCCTAATAAATCTAACTTTAATTAGCACACTAGCTAAAACTAAACATAGGAAATAAAATTATTTCTTACAAAATTCTGATAGCTTATAAATGGATGCAGAATCTGATATCTGACAGTTTGACATAATTATCATTGTTTGTAAACAAACTTCATTTCTTCTTTTTTTCCTTGCGGGCTTTTTAAAATTAAAATGTATGGAATTGGCTGGTGTAACCTCATCCCCCGCCATTCCCCTCTGCGACAGAAAATTTCTTTCTTCCTCGTGTAGCGCCGCTATTCTGACTATCTCAGAATCCCGCAGAAGACGTTAAAAATAAAATTATACCTGATCAGTTTTGTTTTAAAATGTGGACGGAATATTTGGACCGGGTGAATCAATATATTTCTTTTTCTGATAAAAGTATTGTTATAATTATCTGGTGTTTCCTTTGACGAAATGCAATGCCCGTTGAAAACAACAAGTTTGAAAATAATTTAAATAAATGTAGTATTTTATCTGGCCGTATGGCGTGCTAGTCACATCAAAATAAATTTAGAATAAATTAAAATATAAATTGACAGAATTAAAATTCTTACATAATGTATTTTACAATTAAAATTAAGATAAACAATTTAAATTTGATTTTAATGAACTGTGTTTAGAGTTTTCAAACTAAATATCAAATATTTAATTATTTTTATTTACAAAGTGTTCAAATAGAGCTAAGGCTTGAATTTTTATAAGTTGAATATAAATTCTATAGTAAAAAAAGTGCCACAAAAATTATTTATATTAGCCTTTTATTCATAGCTATATTATTATCTTTTTAAACTATAAATAAATAGTAGTTATATATCGATCTTTTTTTATTGCTTAAGCTGCTTAAATATCGTTACCATATATTTGTTTATATTATTTCCGTTTCCGTTTAGTTTTCAATTCAAATAACTTTTGCATGGCTCACAGAATTAAATTTTTTTAACGGTTCTTTCAATGTTATTTTATTTAGCGTCTGAGTAAATTTTTATCATAGTAGGTTACAAAATACTAAATTTAAGGTGAGTTATAGTTGTAGGTACTTAACGAATTATATAATGTGAGCATTGTGCAAATATTTCAGTCAATTTTTTAATCATCGGTGTCACCTCTTGTCTTTAAACTTTAATGATTTTGAGTTTTTGATATTTTCTATAGATTGGAAACAATCCAGCTTCTAGAGTTGTCACCACTAGATTGCTTTTTTAGTCCCGTGCTTATTACTAATATTTTATAAAGAGTACTGAATTTCCAACCTAATTTAGTTAAATTTCTCTTTTCACAGTAGCTAGGCCTACTTAGATGAAACAATTTTTTAATTAGTTTTATCTAACAAATATAAATAAACAGGGGACGAAATTTTTTTTTTACGTGAGTTAGAAGGCTGCTACAGTTAATGATTTCAAAAGTGATTATCAACCATTTAGTTTTTAAATTACTCTTGTCTACCATCAAGCATAGATTTACATTTTATCCCTTGTGTCAAAATTGATATTGGCCTTGTCCGAATAGTCCGTCTAAGGTCCCTTGGAAGCCATGTGCACTTAAAGTTGTAATGGCGTCGGCTTAAAAGGCCGGAAGTGATTTTTTATGGTGTCTAAATTCTCTTAAAAGTGTACAAGTGCACCCCTTATGGCGTACTTTACTAAGGGGCACATACGACTTGCCTTTTATCGCGCACTTTAGTTAAACTAGTTTTTTATATTGAATGAAAGTATTATATATTTTGTGAAAATGGAATAAAACATTCACATAATGTTAAATAAATCGTATGGTTTGTTCTTTGTTTACTGTATATACAGTAGCCCTGTGGCTTCTTTGGTGCTGACTGACAGTTCACAGCTGACAGCTGACAGTCAACATTTAGGTATATAACTAAATTTTGACTGTCAGAAGTGACAGCTCCTAAACACATGTTTTTTGCAGATCAAATGGTTCGATGTAGGGATACATAATTTGATCCGGTAGCTTTTCAAAGCCGTCAGCTGTGAGCTGTCAGTCAGCACCAAAGAAGCCATGGGGCTACTGTACATGAAGTTAAATGGTTAAATTTTTCTATCTAGTGTGAAAATCTCTCTCAAAAGGAAATTTATTTACAAGATAAAAGATCATAATTAAAATTTGTTAGAGAATAATACTTTAAATATATAAATAAATTAATTAGGGCTATATATATAGATATAATATACGTATATAATTAATAATTTCTCTACATATGCTAAAATGTTTGACATGCTCTTTGGTATCCCTGCGTACATCGTGCTCCTTTTGGTGCGTAACTGTATTTCTTCGTTTATTCAGCAGTCACTCATTCCGGAAAAATGTTTAAAAACAAGAGATCAACATCTTAATTAAGTAATATATTTTAAAATTCCTATAGGCCTATGTATTTATCTGGCAATACTTTTATATGCTTTAAAACAACTCGATATAAATGTAAGCCAGGCGTAGTTTGTCATTTTCCCAAAAATTTTAAAGTTTATAAAACTTTGATAGGATTGACCCTTTTTGGCGCACGTTTTCCAAATACTTTTTTTTAACAATAATACATATAGGGGTTAAATAAATAAAAACTATAGCTTAACCTCATTTTACTTTTGTCTACTTTTAATTATAATGCTCTTTTTTATTATGATTATTATAAAATATTATCAACGGCATATAATTGATTTTATTCTTTACAGGGAAAGTAGAACAAACCCTAAGGTTTGTAGAATTAAGGAAGATAAATAATAAATATGAATTTGCACTTTAAAAAATATGTCACCATTGACAAAACACTATCAAATTTCAATATCGTTACCATGGAAACACATGTTTCAGAATTAGCCACCAGATGGATTTAGCTGTACTTTGCTGTCTGAAAACTATCATGCACCCTATGTACTTAGGGGCGCCATAAATGTGTTATATTAAAGTGTGCAGTAAAATGCACAAGTGCGTAGGGGACAGACTATTCAGACTGCCATTATCTTTCAAAGTCAACGTAACCTTGTCATTGGCAGAGCTTGCCTGGTTGCACCTTCCCCCTGTGCTTCTAACATTACACCCCCTTTGATTTCCCCCTCCACTCAACTCTCATGTAATCATGTGACTTCATTAAGAAGATTATGTTTTTTGTTGAGGGTTTTATTAGTTAGTTTATTAAAAGAATAAATATATAAAGTTTTCTTTCTTTTAATAAACCTACTTATTTTTTTTATTTTTTTAGCACCGCGTCTTACTACCCGTCAGGGTCATACACTTAAGTACTAATTACACTAATGGATTAGGAAATGGGAAGGTTGAATTTAGAGGAAATGAACCCGCATTTGCGTGGAGGGAGAATGGGAAAACCATTTAGGAACCCCCCC
>CABFWO010000655.1:178227-243832 GCA_902155825.1 Timema genevievae | reverse complement strand
CCCCCAGTTCACCCGACCGAGATTCGAACCTCGATCGCCCCGTCCTCGGTGTTCTGGCTCAACACGACTGGCGCGTTAGCCAACTAAGCCACCGAGGCGGGTACCTACTTATTTGGCAACAGTTTGAACAGATGAATCACAAACGATAGGATTGGAATTAATTTAATCAAAATGTGTAAAATACAACTGCAATATATTTCCATAGTCTCTATAAAATAGTATGCCTATTGGCCTAATATAGCCTTTTACAAAAAACAAATTTAAAGGTGTTTAAAACTATTTAAAAAAATACATAGCTGCTTACAAAAAAATCTGAAAGTCTTTCTTCAGGGCTTTGATTCAGCAAATAAATTGATAAACCGATTAAAATCAGTTTTTATTATGTTATATCTAAGTTATGTGTTTCTATACTGACTGACTATTATTCTTACATCCTAACTATTTTAAATTATTATGCTACCATACATTTATTCTACTTCAGGCCCAATAATTCCACTTGCCTATAACCTAAGTGATATGTTTGAATGCATGGCAACTATTCAAAGTTTGTCATTCAAACAAATGTAATCAATTTTTAAGATACCTTGTTCATTATATTTATCGACCCCTGACTTACACCTTTACGTTAATAATTACTATAAAATCAAACTTGTTGGTGGCCTGGTGGTCTAGGGTAAGGTGTCAGACTTCTGTGCTGGGAGTTCGGGGTTCAGTCCCCGGTCCCGGCACAGATCTATCTGATTGCTAAACCCTTCCTTCACCTCTGACAAGACGTGTATTAATCACAACTTGTGAATGTGTGGAATGCCAAGCCTCCACCGTGGTTCGGATTCCACGTTAAACTGTAGGTCCGCCATTTCATCTCACAATCACCCTACCATTGCACATTAGCGTAAGTGCGTACAACCAAATCGGGTAGTAAGACGCGGTGATGATGATAACAATAATATAATAATAATAATAATAATAATAGTATAACTTGTGAAACAAAAAAATTGAAAACATAATGTAAGCAAGAGGAGAGGTCAGGCATTTGCTTATTTTTGCTTACAAGAGGAGTAACTTAGGGGTCCAACGTAATACGTAATACTTGGACGCCCCCTAAAAAGAAAACACATACTTTTTCTTTCAGATGGGAGAGAACGGAGAGACTGTCCAGGTGGCTCTAAGAATAAGGCCACTCGTAGAGAGTGAGATCGCCAGGGGGTGCCAAGTGAGCCTGAGCACGGTGGCCGATCAGCCACAAGTGCAGGTTCTTGGAACAGACAAGGCATTCACATTCAATCATGTTTTTTGCCAGGAAGACAGCCAGGCCAAGTTCTACGATACAGCTATCAAAGACCTTGTTAGTCGTCTGTTCAAAGGTAGGATAATGTTCATACAAAACAAGCATTTTGCAGTGTAGCTGATGACGTGTGTGTCCACAAATGTTAAACTGCATCGTTATTGTAGCTTATGTAATCAAAAGGGTTTAGAGATGAAGGGTCTATTAGAAGGGAATGAATTGTATCCACTCTGAATGGTATCCATTCAGACAGTTTTCAAATAAACACCTTTAAGAAAAAACCTGAATCATATCCACAAATGGCGGACTTAAAGTTTAACTGAATAAACGTTAATTGTAAAAGCTTCGTCATACTTCTGGTAGAGGATAATAGGATGGAATCTTCTTAACTTACTATATGTATACTCAAGTGCAGCCAAATCAGTATGTTAAGTCAATCAAATTATTTTATTAATTGTTTTAACCATTTTAGTCCTACGCCTATTCCAGAATTTGGGCGCAAGAAAATTCCCCAAACCTTTAGTTATGAAGCGATTATTTTGATTTACCTATCATTTGAATCCATATTTATTGTTCTTTAATAATAACAAATTAATACAATTTAATTAACATTATTTCATTTCTAAATTTTAAATTTTATTTAATTTTTTTTAATATCTAATTTTTTTCAAAGCTAATGCTAATTAACATATTAAAAAAATATTATTTTGTTGTAGTGCATTTAGTTTTATACAAGAAAATAAAGTTTTGAATATAAGATTAAAAATAGTAATTACAGGAATTTGTATTTGATATCCTACATTAGATATTTTTGGGCCGTTATGGCTTACCTTACAGCAAGATTTATTATATTGCTTACCTCATGAATAAATATTTAGGCCTACACATAATGAGTGTATTTTTCATAAGACCTTTTATACCGAATAATTCCATATTTTTTGAAAATATTATATAAATTTATAAAGTCATTACACCTATTTACTTACATTGGTAAATTGCATTATATTTGAAAGAAGGTACAGGAAAGTTGGATAGAAACATATAAAAGGAACGAACACAATATGGCTTTTACAATGAAAAGGAGAACACAGTTCACACTTTACATTGCTGCCATTGGACAAAGAGGTAATGGTTGCCTCTTAAAGAAAATCGATCATCACCGCCCAATCCCCCGACCCAGGTTTAATTCATTTTTCATTTTCTCCCTTTTGTGTTTTTTGGTCTTCTCTTTTAGGAAGTTGCGTTACGCGTTTCACACTCCTCCCTGATGAGTTCCAATAGAATGAAACCTGAGTCGGGGGATTGGACGGTGACGATCGATTTTCTTTAAGAGGCAACCATTACCTCTTTGTCCATTGGCAGCGATGTAAAGTGTGAACTGTGTTCTTTTTTTTATTGTAAAAGCCATATTGTGTTTGTCCCTTTTTTATGTTTCTATCCACATTTCCTGTACCTTCTTCCAAATATAATGCAATTACCTCATATAGCGAAAAGAGGTTTTCCTTATTGAGATATATTATATACTTACATTGGTAAAGAAATCTTTTCATTCACACTACATAACATGAAAATCTAAATAGTATATTTTTCTAAATCTCAGAACACTTTAACCCGTTTATTTGAAAACTGTTTACAAAACTATTTACATCAGTATGAATGTGAGCCACACTTATGTTTTTCCACGCAACTCGTACACCAGTCTGAGAAGTATTCAAATATTATAATTTAAGACCATCCTAAAAATAAATTGGAATACATATAGTGCCTACTAGATATACCTCAGTTTTAGCTTCTGTGGTGCTGACTGACAGCTCACAGCTGACTTCTGACAGTCAACATTTAGGTATATACCTAAATTTTGACTGTCAGAAGTTACAGCTGTTAAAGACATGTTTTTTGCAGATCATATGGTTCGGCGTAGGGATACATAATTTGGTCTGGTAGCTTTTCAAAGCCGTCAGCTGTGAGCTGTCAGTCAGCACCACAGAAGCTAAAACTGAGGTGTAGATGTAAATGGTTTCTTATGATCATAGCCCGGATTTTGATAACCTAAAATCATCGAAAAATGACTTCAAATTATCTGCTTCAGAAGTAATAGCTATCCCCTTGCAACGCAACCCTCTCAAGCTTAGTTACAGTGTCCCACCAGGAATTTGTATTAACAACCATACAAGCAAGGGGGTACAAAGATCATTTCCTACTTTTGCTTTTCATTCTGACAAATGTGTTGAAAAAATTCATGGATTTATAAAATATCGATAGTACTTAAACATGTATGCCTTAAAATGACAGTTACATAAAATTCCAAATTGACAAAATATGACCTATAAACTATATATTTCTACAACCAGGTAATTATAAACAAAGTTTATGTACTATGTTCATTTTATGTTATGGACCAAAAAAAGATGACTTTTTAAATTTTTACAATTGGAAAGAACGTGGCAGAAAAAACTACTTTAACATTACTTTTACTAGGTACTTTAAAATTACTTTTAACAGACATGACATGTCATCAAAATCCGAGCCCTGCTTATTATACATTTTATCATTCTTTAATCAGTGAAACTTGGGAAAGTCATGAAGCTTTCAAATTATTTTAATACTTTAGCCTTGGTAAATCTTTATATATTTACTGTTTCAGGCTACAACGTAACAATATTGGCCTATGGACAGACCGGTTCAGGCAAAACTTACTCCATAGGCACGTGTTACACGGGCCAGGACGACATGGGGGTCATCCCTAGGGCAATTGCAGACATTTTCTCTCGAGTGAAGGAAATGGAAGATTGGAATTTTAAGATCTCTGTTTCGTTCATGGAACTCTATCAAGAGCAACTTTTTGATCTCCTTGCCCCCACTCGCTGTGTTGTTGACCTCCGGGAAGACAGCAAAGGAATTGTTATACCGGGTCTAACGGAAGTCCCTGTAAAAACAGCGGAAGATATGACTGCTTGTCTAGTTCAGGTGTGTTGTCAGAAAGTGTCACATAAATTATTACAATTATTCATTTATTTGTACCCTGTCATAATACCTGTGTGGGCTATCCAAACTTTTAATCAAACCAACTATTTATGATTAAAACAAACTCGATACACCTGACCAAAATTCCAACTCTGACCATCTCATCACAGGTAGATCATGCTAGCTAGATAAGCTTGTCATTCATAGTTTGCGTGCCTTACATTGCGGGCTCTTACATCTTTCTTTTCATTTCTAACCATATCATAATCACTTTAAAATATTTTACAAGGAGCTTGTGAAGCATTGAAATGTCACTTGTTAACACCTATTTACATTGGTTATGATATAATTTCCTTCATACAGTATAAAGTTTATTCAAAAACTTAATAAAAAAATAAAAAATCTCACATAAATGTCAAAGGGCATGAAAAGCATTATAATATCGTTTATAATAGTAGTATCTTAATTTATGGGTTTATTTAAATTTATAAATATATTTTGGCTGTGACATTGAGAGCTATGCATGCTTCATTTATTTTAAAACTCAAGCATACTAGTCTAATGCTTTAAGTTGTGCAAAATGGCTTTCTTTTTTTTCTCAAGCTAAATAAAGTAAAATACTCTAATATAATATTATAAAGGTTGTGTGTCAGCATTTGCTTGGGAGGATACTAGAGAACTATTTAAGGGAAAAAATCCTCAACTACACCTGACCAATATTTATACCTCAAATCTCCTTGTAATTGGCAGTCCAGTCCATTGCAAGAGTGACACCTTAGATCATTTGGCCAGTCTTAATTAAGAGCTCACAAATAATTTCATTCAATGCCATCATTTGGCTGAAGAAACTTGATTTCAGAAAACCTAACACTCCTGGATCCTACGCCTACATTACTCAATTTACCTCTACTTGAAATTTGAAACTAGGAAACAAACTTTAAAAAAAAGAGCTTTTACTATTTCAAATTATAAATTGAACCAAATACACAAAGAGCTGATGAAATGAAAAATTGATGTTGATAGCATGAGCACACACCTCCCAACTTGTTTGTCTCTTCACCCTCCTTAAAATAGCCCCACTTAGATTGTAAGCAGACACTCACTCTTTCTCATCTGACTTTGATATTCCCTCTCCTCCTAATAGAACACAGGACAGTGGTATTTAATTAGCAACCAAGATCATTCAAGTACCTGTTTGGCTTGTGCCAACTGCCGTGGCAAACCTACTTAACTATTGAAATTTAAGGATTAATGCCACTACTATTCATAATGGTTATTCGATTGTGCTATTCGAAGTTTTGAATAGAATATTCAACCAGTAATTATTCAAATTTTATGAATATTTACACATCCCTAGTAAAGGTTAAGTTAGGGAAAACATTTGAAAATTCTGGAATTTTATAAAAAAAAGTTTTGCAGCCTCTATGTTAATGGTCACCAGCCAGTGGTCATACACTTGTTTGGAGTATTGCATTTATGGTTAAGCCTGCTATGTTCTTGGCATGCAACATCATAACACATTCTGTATCAACTTGTTCATTTTATATCTACAAGTCAACATGTTTATATGAAATTTTTAGTGTAAAGAGTGAAGCCACAAGACCCCCTGCTGGGAATCCTCCCCCCCTAACCCCCTGCCCCATCACTCATTAACCTCTTGAGACTTAAAATGTAATTCAATCACTATGCCTATATCGCTAAAGATACATTTAAGGGCTTTGGACCCCTATTTTCATGAATTTGAATCCTAGATATGTTCCTGGCTGCCTTTATCTAAGTTTGTGGGGTTTTCAGGGTTCAGCAGGTAGAGCAACTGGGGCCACTGCGATGAACTCGCAGTCCAGTCGGAGCCACGCCATCTTCACAGTCAACATTGAACAGGTGAAACTAAACAACATCAATGAAGCAACAAGTGCCAAATTCCATCTGGTAGACCTGGCTGGCTCTGAGCGCTCCAAAAAGACTAAGGCGACTGGCGAGCGCTTCAAGGAGGGTGTAAACATAAACCGAGGATTGCTCGCTCTAGGGAATGTAATCTCGGCACTTGGTGATGGTACCCAGAGCTTCATCTCTTATAGGGACAGTAAACTCACCAGGCTGCTGCAAGGTATGAAAATTAGGACAAGTGCCTTTCTTGTGCTGTGTATACAGTTTTGTCAAGTACACATTATTCTTTAAAAGAGTACAAGGCTTAGAAAACATAAGAATACGAGGCTTACTTTCCCATATTGATAAGGTTTTTTTTTCTTTTAGTTGTGATTTTATTCACATTGATTAATTCTATGAAAACAGAATTTAAAACTTTTTTTCTATATATTTATTTATTATCATATTTGTACATTCATTTAATTGGTAAATAAATAGTCACGGGTTTGGTTGCTAAGGTGGGGTGGAAATGAACATGAGTTAAAGTTTATATTTTTACACTATTTATAGAGAAAAAAATTTTTTCAGCTAAATTAAAGAAAAATTATTTCAGTAAATAAATTTAGTTTAATTTTCTACACATAAATATTACAACAGTTCTTAAATATTTGCCAAGGGCATTCTAGAATTTGACCAGAAACTTTTTAATCGAAAGGAAAATTCTTGTTCATACTATGCGATGCCCATGACAAATATTCAAGAACCTCTTGAGATAACTTGTAGAAAAATAAAAAAAATTAGGAATTTAATGAGGCACCTTCATTTTTTATCTCACACAGCACTTATCCCAATACCACCAATAATGGTGTGCAAAGCTTCGGAAAGTCGAAGTTGAAGGCCAAATCTCCTTCGACTTCTACAGCTACAATAACCTTAGCATATTCGAAACATTTCAAAGGAAGGATAAAACTTCGATAAATTATCAAACAATTTAATTTTATCTTACTAAATATTACATTTTTCAATATTTATTAGTTTAAAAACTGTTACTAAACAGAATTTTAACACCGACTAGTAATTTAACTACCGCAACATAAGCATAGATCATAAGCGGGTAAGTAAACGTTAATATGTTATATTCACTATCGCCAACATAATTCTGTAAAAAATAAAAATACCTTTAAAGAAAATAATAACACCATGGTCACTGGTATTAAGCAGAGAAAGTGCTTCAGTTGTTCTATCATCCCAGCTAATGTCTAATGTTTAGTCCTTAATATTCCACCTCTTTGGAATTATCTGTAACAAATTTACAAGTGAATTTTGACACAGATGTTTTTCATAGCTTCCTCGCATTTTCTTTATTATTCAAAATGGCTGATACAGGAAGTGGGAAATGAAAACAGAATTTAATTTATAATTATTATCAGAGAAAAGCAGATGAAAAGACATGCATGTATAAAGTTTGCAAAATAATATTTTAAACTCCATGATGTAAGTAAAAATTAAAACTGTATTGATAATTTACTAAGCTATCAGTAAGCCTGTGTGCATTAATTATTAATATAGGCCTTAGGTAAGAAATAAGGAAATTTTCCTGGTCCTGGTTACTGACAAGATCTAGAAAAATAATAAATAAAAAAATTAAAAGTAGCATTAAGTGACATCAAAAATCCTGGGTAGCTTCGACTTTGACTTTGACTTTTCTTCGCAAGTTTCAAGCTTCGCTTTGACTTCGCTTCTCATTTAAAAAGTGGCATTCACACACCCCTAACCACCAAGGTCGACAATTATAATTTTAAAAAGGGACTATACAAAAATTGTAAAAATAATGGTTATTCAGTTAATTAGTGATCTATTTAGATATTTTTATTTTCATTGCCTTGTAATGGCGATGCAATTTCAATTGAAGATTCAAAATGGATGACAATATTAAATAAGTTTACTGTTTGAAGGTAGTTTTAGAGCTCAATTATGTCATTAATGTGAAATTTGATTTATATATATATATATATTTCTTTAGAACAGTGTCTCGGTAGCTGTTTGGGTTATTTGCTTATGTACTAATACGCTAATGGATTTATGGATTAGGAAGGTTATATTTATAGGAAGTGTGCCTGCACTCGTATAGAGGTATTGTGGATAACTATTTTGGGAAAAATCACCCTCAATGCACCCAAGCAATATTTGAACCTCAATCTCCCTGTCTACTTTGGGAGTAGCGCGCTAGACCATGCGGCCACCAAAGTGGGTATCAAATTGTTAAGTAATCGAATGATTTATAAGTGAAACTGCCAATATAATCTAAATTAAATAGCCTTTACCTAACAGATTATTTTAAAAATTGATTTGTACGTGCATCAAGAGGAAGCTCGTAAATGGCAATCCTACAAAACTTTAGCTCTCAATCCCAAGCTTTAATGAGGAGCTCGGTTTAAAGCTCGAAATCCAAGTACTTGCAGAGCCCTACTTGAGGTTGATCAATGTAGCTTGAATTCTTTAGTTGGCTGTTTAACTTGTCTTGAGTTTAGATTCTGAAGTTTCCATAAATAGTTATTCATTATTATCATCAACCTTAATATTATATTCACTATGCCACTATAACCATATTAGTCCAAATATAGTACACCCTCATACATAATAAGACCCTAATACTTTGAAGGTGCTGTACATGAAATTAATTAATTTAAAATTAATACTTTAGCTTCTTCTCATTCTCTTGTTTACTTGAGACATGGTGTAAGTTTTCTTTTCTACATGATCATGCTATGGGTCTTTTTTAATATCAGAAACACAGCACAGATTCTACCATCAACTAACACTGATCTACTGAACTACCAGTGTAGTTATGGAGGGTGGAAACCCCCCCCCCCTCTCCTTTCTCTGCATTTTGACCCTGGGCATATTATCAGACTCATGGTAGCAGGATAGTTTTTGCACTGGTTTTTCACTTAATTTTTTAACTTTATTTTATTACTAAGCAAGTGAGCGCATGCTTGCTGATTCATGCCTGCAGGCCATTATAGTTACAATATGCTACAAAATAGACCTCTGTAGGAATCAGATTTATTTTTTCAGTGGAAAATGTGAGGTTGCGTATAGAATACAAGTACAGTTTTCGAAAGGACATTTCATGAAACATTGCAGTATATTCGGGTCAATATGGTATTATTTTTTTGTACTATATTGTCTTGCTTTCCATTTGTACAACTTGTCTATTTTAGCCTTATTCACATACACATTTATTTCTGGTTGTTCCTGGGCTTAGACTCTCTGGGTGGAAACTCCCTTACACTCATGATAGCCTGTGTAAGTCCTGCCGACTACAATCTCCAGGAAACACTGAGCACACTTCGATACGCTGACAGAGCGCGTCACATAAAGAACAAACCTATCATCAACCAAGATCCCCAGGCTGCAGAAATCAGCAGGTTGAAGCAACAGGTAGGTTATTTCAGTTATCTTTTTTAGTAATAAATAATTGACGTTTGTAATTAATGTTTACTAAGAATATTTTTGTAACACCGTGGCCATGGTAAATGCCTGTTTGGGCTATAAACTAGAAATATTGCTACTTTGTTAAAAGTTAGATCAACCTTATCTTCCATTAAAAAGACTGATTCTTGAATAGACTTAAGGCAGAAAAACATATTTATAGTGCAAAATAATAAAAGTGATAGCTACATATCAAATTATGCACGAAATACACCTTCATCACACTTATTTGCATCAAGACACACTTATTACTTTAATTTTATTATTTGGAATGCCTTCTATTTGCTTTTGTATCATAGATAAGGACATGCAAAACTCACATTTGCGTTAACACATTTTTACACGAATTGTACTGTTTTCATGCAAATAACACGAATTTAAGTATTTTTTCCTTCTAAATAATTATAATTTCTTTGTAATTTGGCAAATACCACATTATGCAGTATAGTTTTCAAAGTGGTAAGACTGGTGATAGCTTATGCCAGGGCTGCCTTCTATATGAATAGTATCAATTTTTGCTGGCTTTAAAGGTATAAAATGGATCACAGGATATATGAGTATTTTCACTTTAATACATTGATTACGATAAATAAATTCTTTGTTTTGAGCCTTTAAAATATTACACGCTAGGTCCAAGCAAGAACATCTATATAAATGGACCTTGCTACAGGCGGTCATGTTCGGCATCATTATATCTTCTTTATTTTTATTCCCTTCTCCTTATTTGATAGTAGCTCATTCATCTGTGGCAGCATGTTTCAGTGTTATTATTGTTTGGTCTAAACATAAATTGATAATCGATTATTTTGATATTTGTAAAAATAGAAGGTAATGAATGATATTGAGATATTGAGTTTGATATTACTAATCGGGAAATATTTAGTGCATATTTATAATTGATTTTTCTCCGAATATGTTAATAAATAGTTGAATACACAATATAATCGAAAAAAGGTAGACGGTTTTATCTTAGTTTTTTTTAAATGAATACTAATTCGACCCGTATTTATGTAAATAATAACTTTGCTTTCAGTATATAATAAAATATCATTGTTTTTTGTGAAAAATAACACCACCTTTCCACTAAAAATAACCTCACCTTTTGCAAGTCTCTAATCATAGATAATAATAGTTGAACAAACAAATATTTTTTGAGTCCAATAGCATTTTTTGTGCGAGGTTTTGTACTAAAACTAAGAGGTAACCAAGCACTGACTGGTTTGAAAAATGTTTTAGGTATTCAGTATTCTTATGGACAAGTTTGTGGCTCACTTTCATATATTCAGATTAGTTTAAATATGTTGATGCTTTATTGATGTAGTTATTTAAATTCATGCCATAAATTCTTTATTCAAAAACCTCTTTAGTAAATTGAAATCTAATTTAAACATGATTTAGCCCAGTGCTCTATTCCAAATAAAAAACCTTGAAATCTATTTTTAGAACTCATTTATATTTTTACCAAAAATGCTTTATTAAGAATACACAATTATAATAATTGCATTAGGCCTAGGTTTTTTTTATTTTGCCTTGTATCAAAACCTTACTCAACACTTGTTAGATAAAATATTATCCAACTTTTATTGGGAAAACTTACAAAATAAATCGATATAAAAATGTTTAAAGTACAAAAATTTTTCCTTTTAAAAAGTTCCACAAGATTACAGAATTTAAATTTCTTACTCAGACCTATGGTTACAACTGAATCAGAGTTTTTATTCCTTTTTCTGATCCTATTCAAAAATATATTTGACATCTTACACTATATTCAATTTATTAAAACTATAAATTTGATTTCTTTATGATCAAATTGCCATAAATCTCTAATTTTATTGTCCTAAATGGGGAGGTTAAAGACTAAAATAATAAATCTGAAAAATTAAACATAAGCTTTGAGTGGAAAATTATTTTCTGTCTTGTTTCTTTGGGAAATTATTTACCGCCAGATAATTTGCTGAATTCAAAATACCACTCTCTTATAGTCTACTTATAATGTGGGTATATTTTATTGCTGTGCCTCAGCTGCAAGAAATGCGCCTCCTGATGATCCAAGGAGGAGGGGATGGCACAGGATGTCCTCCCGAACACACTAAGCTGCTGGAAGAAAACCTGTTCCTTCGCACCAAAGCCAACAGTCTGACCGAGCAGCTTGGCAACCTCATCAATCAGAACTTGTACCTAGTCGAGAGAGCGCATTTAGCTGAACAGGCCAGGGCTCGTATGCATCTCAAGGTCAGACTGCTTCATATAACAAGCCCTCGCAAAACTAACAGTTCTAATCTTTTCTTACTAAGTCAAACTGATAGCCAGAGCACACCCAACTTGTTTGTCTCTCTACAAGTGGTAAAATAACCCCCTCCCCATTCCAGCCACCGAGTTTGCTAAATAACAAAGAAGACTGTCTACAAAAGACATTAACAGTGATGAGTCGGCAGTAACTTCTAAAACAAAAGGAGTGCCACATGCCCCTTGTTTTGTTTCCTGTAGCACTATTTTTTTTCCACCGCCCAAAACTTTTTGGGAAAGAGTAAATCCCGCCACCTGACCTATGGAAATAGATAAATTTCCGACCTTTTCCCGAGGGTTCGGGATCCCTTCCACCCCTAGTTTTGTTGTGTTTTAATTGTGAACTTTGAGGCCTATATTTTCTGGTAAGTTTGTAGAGCTTACCCTTCTATCCTCCTTTCAACGTTTCAATTCAATATAATCATTTGCCACCATTTTTCCTTCGGTTATATTTAGGTAATTGATTTATATTTACTTTTCTATAAAAAGTGAAATTATTCTAAAGTTTGACTTTTATATTTAAATTGAATTCTATTTAATCCAAATCTTGGATCTATTAGAATGACAAATACTTGTGTTTTTTTTTTCAAATTAGATTTTGTTCACATGAATTCTTTAGTAGCAATAGAAAATAGAAAGTGTAATTAAATTTGGTGTTATATATTAATTTGCATTTTGTTCCTCCTATTGTTAATTAAATCCATTCTTGATCTATTTTATTAAACTGGTCTGTTTTTAACTGTCTCAAGGTTTCGGAACTTCAAGCCGAATATGACCTCACAATGGATGAGTTGAATCTCACACTACAGCAAGTAACCTGCCCCGCAGAATTTGTTGACCAGCTTAGAAAATTGTCTGGCGTGCAGAAGAGAATCAAGGAAATTCAGGTTATACATTACCTGTCACATACTGATGACTTTATTACCATTAGAGATGTGTTGAATCTAGTGGTGGGCCAGTTAACTATTTTACTAGATATGGGCCACTCGAATCTTTGAATCCACTGAATCCTGACAAGTATTTGAGATTCGAGGATTCGGTGGTCAAATCTTTCACCTCACAAACAAACCATAATATTTTGAAATAAAAAATTACTTAGTTAGGCCTACTTGAATAGCAGAACTTAATCCGTAATCTTTATTATGTCGGTCATACGAGATTAGAATGACTAAAATAATTATATAAAAAAAATTGTTTGGTGAAAAATATTACGTGCCTAGAACACTACCCTCCCACCTTAATAGGAAACTTGGACTTGACTGTTTCGGCACATGCTCACTTTTAAAACTTTCACCTCACGAACAACCTCGTAAATATTTAAATGAACACATTAAAACTCTTAGAAAACTGAAAATCAAAACTAGAATTACAAATAAATTTCAAAATAAATAAAACAAATTACGGCTTTTTTTTTTAACAGAAATAATAATACATTACACATGTTATTCAAAATCAGCCGCAATTACACACAATACAAAGTCGGCCGCCATGACGAATATTATGTTTATTCGCCAGAGTGATGATTAAAATAAAGATACTGTTAATTCTTACCACCCAACTGGTTTTAATTATCTACAACTATGCAAAGAACCCTAATTTATTGCATACGATCCTTAAGTTAGAAATTTTGTTGGGTTTCATGAAAAATAAATACTGTCAACATTCACACACCGATAAAACTTTATTTATGCCTACCGGCATACGTATTGTATATTGATTGTTTGTTTAAAATCGATTCAGGTAATCTGCTCATTTAGTAAGCGCCCTCGAGTTTTTAAGAATCACATAACGACTTGCTAATTAATTATTTGTTTTTAAATTGATTTTAACTAATAGTTTATTATTTTCTTAAATATGTTATTGAAGTAATTGTAAAAATATTCAAACGTAGTCCTGCCTTATAAAATGGGAATGAACATATTGGAGTCTAAAATATGTTCATGTTTTAAATAAAATGTATTCTCAGAAATCGATATATCGCAAGAATTGAATATATTTCTTGTTTACTACGCGAAGATAGATAATCGATGTAAAAGAAAATAATAACAAAACATAATTAGGCATTATTGAGTTCATTATTTCCAGTGTATGTTTAATTGTTAAGCAAGTTGTTTTAGTTTATTAATAATATCCGTCTGTATTTTTATTTTTGCAATCTTATTAAATAAATTATAATCCTTCAATGATGATTAAAGTTGATCAAAGGATAACTAGGCCTAATCTGTTTATTTAACTTTTTTTTTTTAGAAACTTAACTCATTCTAACAACACTTTTAAAAATAACTAAAAGACACTCAAATTTTAATTGATTTGATTTTTAAACATTAATATGAGTCTAGATTGTTTAATTTGGCTGAATTTTAACCTGTATTTTGCGAGGGGTGGTTGGGGTTGATTAAAATTGAAAGCATGATTGAAATAAATCTTAATTTACAGTTTAGGCCTATATTGTGTAATGTAGGTCTATTTGTAAATCGTTAAAATTTCTAACAATTTGCTAGGATTCGGATTCGAGATTCGAAAATAAAATGTAGATTCGGATTCGCGAAATAGTGGATTCGACCCATCTCTATATTTTACCCATCATGCCGATGCTGATCATTTGATTTTTATCAATCCAGTCACAGAAGCCGATCATTTGGTTTATTATTTTTTAAATGCAGTGGATTCCAGTAAGTTGGGACACAGGAGACTGGATCATTTTGGCCCAATAAAGCGGCTGCCCCAATTAAACAAAATTTTAAACAATGAGTTGAAAAACACATTCTAACTGAGACAAAACATTATGAATAAAATAGCAATGTGTCATTTAAAGAAAGCACTATGTATTTAAGTTATATTGGTACAACCATTTATTTAAACATAAATAAAGCTAAGCTCTTGGGTTTCTGTCATGAGTATTTTTATGTATAATAATATTATAAGTAGCCTTTTTGAATTATAAATTATTTTGAAAGTTTCTTTGCAATTTGATCATATCTATTCAATTGGATACTATATTTTGTATTAAAATTTAACTAAATACAATGAGGAATCAAAACAGCTTTAGTTAAATTAAAACAAACTTATTTCTCTCTTGGATTAGTTAAAATATTTTATGTGCAATATTGAAAAAAAACAGGGTTTTGTGTTTAAAATTATTTTATTCACTTAAAAATTGCCATTTAAGAAAGAAATTTATCTTTAACATAAATTCAAAGGTTTTTTCAGAGTTGGGTCGGATCCACTATTTTACGAATCTAAATCTGTTTTCCGAATCTGTACAAAAAATTATAAATACAAGAGAAAATAGAAATATAATAGATTATTAAAAAAATACAAATATTATTTTTAGATGAACGTACGGGAAAGGTGGATGGTAAACATATAAAAGGAATGAACACAATATGGCTTTTACAATGAAAAAAACACATTCTACACTTTACATTGTTGCCATTGGACAAAGAGGTTACAATTAGTAACAAACCTTTTTTATAATTATTTCTTATAATCTATTAATTATAACATTCAAACATTAAGTTAAGTTTTAAATTGTTGGTCTGGGGCCTGGTTGTTAAGTACATCCTAAAATTTTGATTGGTTCTGAACCACCAATTAAGCATTATTACAGCTCTAAAACAAATTTCACTTGAAAAATTGATTTTGATCTCTAACCTGAAATTTTTGCAAATCCTCGAATCTTGAATAGTCTAAAGGATTTGAGTGATTCAAGGGCCCATCTCGTGTTTTCTAATACCCTGAGATTTTGTTTTAAATGTCATATTTTTTAATAGCATCTGTTTTTTTATCATATTTTCTGCATTTTGCAAACCAATACATGTTAGACAGCCCTTTAAGAATCAGTTTACTTATAAATTCTACTGCATATGATAAAAACATCTGAATTTGTGTCATTCAATTTTCTTTTAAATTTTGCTATTTGGTTTGTGTAAAAAGTATTATTCACACACAGCTAGAACTCAACAAAGTAAATAAAACCCATTATATTCTACTTGGGTTGGGCTTTTTTATTAACATTTTTTTTTTCAGTTTTGATTTAAAGACACTATATAATATTCAGTTTGTATGAAACTTGCATTAGTACATATATTAATTTCATCAATCCTGCTAAAGCTACTCATGTTTCTTAACCTTAGAACATTTGTTTTGTTACAGGAAGAACAGCGCCGTGGTGAAGACGAGTTACTTACGCACGAGCTATCCCAAGGAACTGTAAGGACAGAGGGCCTTGACCTAGCAGACGAACAGGATATTGCTGAAAAAAGAGAAGTTCATACTATGCAGCAGGCAAAGTTAAATAATGAATTACAGGTGTGTTGCATTATGTCTTTAGCACACTACAATAATTACAAACTTTTATATTTTCTAATCTGGATCTAAATTTTGATGCTATTCGGAGTATTTATAAATAATTTGAATTTCCATATATTAATAATATTCATATACGATTTGAAATTTCATAACCAAATAGAGCCCAAACTAGAATTCTTTGGAATTTAATTTGAATCTAGAAGTCAAACTTTCGAATAATTTGGTAGCAGAAGTTTAACTATTCCAAACAAGCTAGTTTGATCCAAATGGGGATGCTCCATATTAGTATTAAATACCATGTACAAAACACACATCAAACTACACTGTGCAATAGGCCTGTGTGAAGTCCACTTTTTCAATTCCAAGCGAAGTTGAATCGATGTACTATTAGATATTTAAAAAAGTGTTGGATATTGTATAAAAATATTATACTTTGCATGAATATATTAATTGAGTTATTAAATATAATTACAAAATGCTATATTCCAAATACAATTAATGTTTAGTCTTAAAATAAAAAATTAAGTTATCACAAAATGTAATAGTTATTCTATTTTAGATTTTTTAATACTAACACTAATGTGTGGTAGAAATAGCAGCAGAAAATTAATAAAATAAACATTGATGTTTGTTTTAACTTTATATTTGTTTTGGCGAAGTTTTGAAATTGTCCTATCTAGAATTTTACTCTCGAATCAAAGTTAAAACAAGTTAGAACAAAATTCAAAGCAAACTTCATTTCTGCCGCCTGCACTCTGTTATCTCTTTTAGTGCTGGTACAAGTTTCAAGGCTGTAAAATATCTAGGCTTACACGCATGCGCGCACCATTAAAAACATTACCAACCCTGCATTTTCTACATAAAAATATATTTATCATACAGATAGCTATCAGGCAGATAAATTCAGTTAAAATATTAAACTGGCTGATAACCTTTAACTGGTAGCTAACTTTAGCCTCCCTTAGTCATAGGACCGGCCCTAAGAAAATGGTGAAAGGATCGAGGAAAATGGAGGCATTTTATTAAAGTGACCTTGCCACTGACTGGAAACTGTTGATAATGACTTTTTCTTTACCTTCGTACAGTTGTATAGTTTAAAAGCTATAATTAATTTTAAACACTAACTAGTTATATCATAAATCTCCCACTGAATTCAAATTTTAGTATTTGAATTAAGTTCCTGATCTGTAACTAAGACTTGTGTTTTACAGGAACTTAATAGAGCTCTTGCGCTTAAGGAAGAACTGGCCTCCCAACTGACTGCCAACTTAGGCCAGATCACCACTGTCAGAGAAGAATATGAGCGCAACCAAGCGCTGGTTGAGACGCTTAAGAAGGAGAAGGACGAACTCCAGCAGGCCCTTCGCAATGTGCATGTCAACAATTCTTCCAACAAGTAAGTTAATATTTATGGCCTCCCATTCTTCTTGTTTCAGTCCTAAATCTTATAATTGGTTGACTTCAGCCCTCCCTTTAAGTCCATCCCAAGCCTATGCTTTGACTTCACCATAGTTTATTTAACTTAACATCTTGTATTATTTGGAACAAAATATATTCCATTCTAGGTATTTCCTTCAAATTTTTACCTTCCACTTTTACTCTCTCCAACTTCATTATATTGTCGGCCATACGATATCTACTATCATTTTGTCTCTTCTCTTTATGCTCCTTCAGATTCTCCTTTCCTAAACTACTTTATTCAGAACATCCTTGTTTATTACTTTATCCACTCATGGATATCGTCATCATTCTTCTGAAACATCACGTCTTGAATGCTTGTATTCTTATTTTAGCTATTCTTACAGTCCATATTTCTCAGGCATGCGATTGCGCTGCCACACACACAGACACACACACATACGCATGTATACACACATACAGATGTGTGTGTGTGTTTGTGTGGAGTGTAGCAGCACAATCGCATGCCTGAGAAATATGGACTGTAGGAATAGCTAGAATAAGAATACAAGCATTCAAAACGTGATGTTTCAGAAGAATGATGAAGATATCATGAGTGGATAAAGTAATAAACAAGGATGTTCTGAACAATAGTAGTTGAAAATAGTAAGTGCAGAAAAGTATATATGTACATATATGCTTTTCGGCACTTACTATTTTCAAGCTGGGAAGATGGCAGCTCTGGTCTAGCTCTAACATTTTATATGTTTAAAAAACCTGTACATTTTGGTTGTTTTAGGATGGCAGAGCAGCGTCGCAAACAAGTTCAAGAGCTTGAGTTAAAAATTGCAAATTTGACGAAAAAAATTCAGGAACAAGCAAACATTATCAAAATGAAAGGAAAGTCTGATGAAAAAATTACAATACTTCAAAATGAAATTCAGGTTTGTTAATCGTTTTGTTTTTACTACCTTATTGTAGTTGGGTATAGTTCCAATGAAACCTCTGAATCCTTATGGATATTTGAGATTAAAACGTCAATACAATTTCACATTCATAATTAAGCTTTTTATTTATATTTGGAATGGAAATTTTTCAAGCAAATATGTTTACTAGGGGAGATGTGATCCTTAAGAATTTTCAAGGATTAAAAAAATCAGATTTAAATATGTGTACTATATTTTAAATTATTTTAAAATTTGAAACCAAAATAATTTGGCAATCCTTACACTGATTATTGGTATTTTAGACCGGGAGTGTCAATCTTGTTTGATCATAAGACCCATATTTAACATTGAATATACTGAGTTGGGTTGCGTTTCAAAAAATTCAAGTGTCCTCATCTACTTGGAACAAAATGTTCAAAATAGTTTTCCAGTAGACTACTCCTGAGTAAGTTTCTTCAGAAAATCAAAAATATTATCATGTTAATCATAATAAAAAAACTCAATATAAACCCTAAACAAAATAGTTCAAACTATTTTAAATAATTTAAACACTCCAAAAATCAGTTAAAAAAATTAATATCTTTAAAAACATACATGGAATAGCCCATGAAAGGCCACTATGACTGCTCCACGGAAAATATGATATACCATCTACAAGGCAACTAATGCACTGCCGAATACATTGGCCTCACCTCAGGAACACTCAACCAATGAATGGTCACTGTTTTGGCACCAAGGCAAAATGTTAACTTGGGAAAAGTTGCAAAACTCTACAAACTAAGCGCAAGGCTTTGGAGTTTAAATAAAGAGGATAATACCAAAGAGAATGATGGAGCTAAAGTGTGTGGGAGAAAAATACCACAAGGTAGAGCAAGAAATAGAGGAGCTGATAACAAAGTGTGCAAGTGAGAGGAGAAGAATATTGGAAGGATAGAGGATAACATATACATTTCACTAAACTGGCCCGGCCACAGGCTGAAACAGTTGATGAATATGATTTATTGTTGGTTCTGAACCACTAATAAGCTCTATTGACCCATTGAGTGCCGTCGCTCAGAGCGATGTGCGAAATATTTGTTAAAATTGCCAGTGTCTCATAGCGATCCCATGTTTTCGAGCTCTTGGTTCATTATTAAGTCAACAGATAGAGTAGATTTCCACTGCGTTCTCGTATGTTCAAGCAACTTTTATTTGTCTTTGCAAATAGTTTCGATATATCGAAGATGAAAATTATTTTCTAACTTCATGAGTTTTATCTTTGGCCTTGTTTGTAAACATGGCTACTAAGAGGTAAGTTGTGATTCAAGACACAGAAATACTTGCAATACTTATTGATAGCTCAAGTGAAAGTGGTCAATTTGTTAGTGATTCGGAAACGGTGATTCAGAATTTGTAAATAATGAAACTGAACAGGAATTATACTCTAGGGAAAGTGAAAGAATGGAACAAGTAGGAGTGGCAGCTGACATTGATAAGGCTAATGTGAATACGAGTGATTCCTATTGGGATGAAATAAATCTTGAGGATCAGGGTAATCCACCACAACCTCTTCATATTTATGCAGAAGTACCAGGTTTGATGTCCCCCGTCCCCTTCTGATTCCAAGCCAATTATTTATTTTAAACTTTATTTTACTATAAACCTGCTAAAGTTGATGGTCACTGAAACAGCTGCTATGCAGAATCCAATTTTAGCATAAAATCCAAAGTTAGTTTTTTTTTATCATTGTTAATTATTTTACCTTTCTCTTTGATTTTTAGACAATTTTGATATAAATTATTCAAAATCGCTTAAAATGTCATTTATCACCATAAAGTGAAGATTTACTAAGTTTGTTCTTTATAGTGATTTATTCTATTTCAAGCTATTTAAATTTTCTAAGCTTGAAAATTAATATTAAAAAAAATCTTGGCTAGTGATTTTTTATTATATTTAAAAATTAAAAAAGCACATGTATAATTATATAATCGGATTGGCAAGCATGTTAGCTAGTTTATGTAAACATTTGAGTTAAAGAAGTTCAAAGACTAATGAGTTATTAAAATTTAAACAAAATTCTGTATTTTTCAGCAAAATAGCTTGGCGTTTTAATCACATTTTTTTGTCACTTCTCTTGGCACTCAAAGGGTTAAAGCTCTAAAACAATTTTCACTTGATTCTTTAAATTTTATTTTATTATTTTTTTAGTCTCGAATCTGAAGTTTTCTCGAATATCTTTAAGGATTAAAGAGATTTGAGGGTCCCATCTTGAATATTTAATGATACCTTTTAAAAGCCATGAATTACAAAAAGTATATAATTGTGTAGCCGTTTTCTTTCTCCCGTAGACGATGAAACAAATCAAGGTACGCCTGATTCGTCAAATGAAGGCCGAGTCTGAGAAGTTCAAACTGTGGAAGCAGGAGAGAGAACGAGAACTGATAAAGCTGAAAGACCAGGACAGGAAGAGACAGAATCAGATTGTTAAGATGGAGCGGTTGCACGCCAAACAACAGAATGTGCTCAAGAGGAAGGTGGAGGAGGCAGTGGCGATTAACAAGAGGCTGAAGGTAACTTTCATTGCACTTCATTTTGAGTTTTGAAACTGTCTATGTAGAATTGAAAATAGGACACAATTAAACATATTATTGGGGTGTGTGAATGGTGATATCTTACTAAGGATTTATTTTCTAATCAATTAGCGAATTTTTTTTGGTAAAATAATTACAAATTTGAATACAGTAAAATCTCTCTTAATGGACACCTTTGACTAACAATTTTTTAATTTTTTTTTTAGTAAAATTTGTTTTAGAGCTCTAATACTGCTTATTGGTGGTTTATAACCTTTTATAATTGTAGGATAAACTTAACACCCGCCTCGGTGGCGTAGCTGGCTAACGTCCTAGTTGTGTTGAGATAGACTGCCGCGGGTGGTGGATCAAGGTTCGAATCTGGGTCGGGTGAGCTGAGGGTGGTTTTACTAAATGGTTTTTTACCCTCCCTCCACACAAATGCGGGTTTACTTCCTCTAAATTCAACCTTCCCATTTCCTAATCCATTAGCATAATTAGTACTTAAGCATATAACCTGAGCGGGTAGTAAGACGCGGTGCTAAACAATAATAATAATAATAATAATGATGATGATGATAATAATTATAATAATATTTATAATAATAATTATAATAATAGAAAACGCCCCAGGCCACTAATTTAGCACTTAACTGAATGTATAAATGTTATAATTAATTGATTATAAGAGAATTTGGGACCTACTTTAATTCAGTTTATAATTCAGCCTTTCCTGTCTTACCCTGCCCCGTTATTGAAACTAGTGCGCCCTTGTATCCATGCCACATTACACCCTTGAATGTTGCTAATGCTCTTAAAAAATTTAGTTCTTCTAGATGTGTCGAGACAGGGAATTTCAAGTTTTTTTTTGTAAAAGGCTGGGCCAGCATTTTAAGCCCTTTGTTAGCCTATATCTTTAATGTTAGCCTGTCAAAACTTTTCCTCTTACATTGGTAACAATCTGTTGTCATACTTATTTATAAAAAAAGGGGCAAAAACAAATGCTTGTAATTATAGACCAATTTCTCTCTTAAACACTTTATTCAAAGTATTCGAGAAAATCATACATAAGCATACTTTCCACCACCTTAAAAATAAACTTTCAGATAATCAACATGGCTTTATAAAAAATAAATCTACTGTCACTAATTTAGTAGAATTTCTTGGGCATGTTGCCCCTCAAGTCTCTGCCCAAGATCAGGTTGATGCTATTTATTTTGACCAAAGTAAGGCATTTGACTTATGTCAGCATAATATTATTCTCGCTAAACTTGGTAATTTTGGACTTCCTCACTCATATGTAAACTGGTTCAGCAGTTATTTGCATGAATGATCATTCACTATTAAAATTGATTCACACTCCTCCAATACATTTTAATCCTCTTTGGCATACCACAGGGTTCTTATTTAGGTCCTCTTCTCTTTAATATGTTTATTGATGACATTGGTAAATATTTGAACTCATCTAGTTATTTACTCTTTGCTGATGATGTAAAATTATTTAAAATTGTCAAATCAAATCATTTGCAGATTGTAAAAATTTCAGAATTATGTAAATGTTATTTTACAATGGTCTTTTGAAAATGGAATATCTATTAATAAATCTTAAGACCACATTTATATCTTTTACTAGGAAAACTAATACCTTCTTTTATACTTATATAGATGGAAACAACTGAACTTTTTCAACAGTTAAGACATGATTTAATTGGAAAATACAAAATTTTGTAAAAATTATTCTATTATAAATATTCGTCTTGTATGATAGAACATTATCTTATTCTCTATAGTAATATAACTTCAAAACTATATTCTTATATATGAAAAAAGTGCATTGAGCAAAAACATTTAGTGATAAATAAAATGATAGAATATTAGGAAAATGGTAGAGCACAAATAAAAGTAACAACACTGACACATATTTACACACACTTCCTGAGGAAGATGCTACAATAGCATCGAAATATTGAAGTGTGTGTAAATATGTGTCAGTGTTGTTACTTTTATTTGTGCTCTACCATTTTCCTAATATTATATCATTTTATTTATCACTAAAACTATATTCTTGTATTTCATGTTTTATTTAATTTAAATTTAATTTAAATTATTTCTTATTGTAAAAAAGTAAATATTAACTTGTAACTTTTTTATTAATATAGTTCATTTTTAATTTACACGTTAACTATAATACAAAAACCACATGTTATTATGCATAGTTTCTGAGAAATAGGCTGTACAACATTATCGTTCTTATATAGTAGGTATCCATCTGAATCTTAACACTTATGTTTGAGAAGTTTATTTTATCTGAAAAATTCCTTTTATTTATTGGCTTTAATTCAGAAATCTAACTCTTTAACAAAATTGTATAATTTTATATACCATAAATTATGGTCTTCATTATTACCACTTAAGACAAGAGTTGTTAAACAACATAATATTTATTTCCCCATCAATCTTAAATCATCCTATTTTAATCATAAACTATGTTACTTCACACTAGTATGATGAAAAATAAAATGTTGTTACTCTTTTCTTCAATTCAAGCTGTCTAGAAAAATGGGCATTCCTTTTGGAAAACCTGGAAAATACAGGGAATTTGGTAGTAAAAAAATAGTGGCAACCCTGAGTTTCTGGCAAGTGTGTTTTACTGTGACTATTAAATGTAAACAGGAGCCAAACAAGGCCCAAAAATTGGTAGTTTTATCATGATCAATTCTTTTTTAAATTTTTGTGATTAGTATATTTACCATTTTTTATGATTCTTGTTTGGCACCTAAGTATTGGCTGTTATTAAGCATTCATTGTTTTTGGAGGTAGTTTGGCATTTACCTGCTTTTTGAGCTGAATCAGTATTTTTTGTGGAATTTACTCTATTTTAGACATAATCAAATTTTGACACTTTCTTTTAGTGAACTTGAATTTGAATAATAACTTTTGCGTCTACCCGCACCATTAGGATGCGCTGGCGTTGCAGAAGTCTGTCCAGGATCGCAGGCACAAGGGTGACAATATGTCCAAGGTTCAGACTTGGGTCTCTCATGAGCTGGAGGTCCTGGTATCGACGGTGGCTGCTGAGAGGTCACTAGAAGAACTTGTGGAAGATAGAGCGATAATTAACTCACAGCTGAGTCATCTCAAACAGCAGGTAAGTGTAGGTCAAGGAATCTTCTGTTTCTGACTTGGATTGGGATAATTGTAGGGCCTGGCTAGTACCGATTATTGGCCATAGGCACAATCATTCGATCCAATGATCTGGTGTAGGACATACGATAGTTGGCTCTGTTATAGTGTGAAAGCAAGCCATTCCTATACTGGAGAATATTGGGGCTTTGTCCTTTGTATTACTGTTTCAAGACAGTTTGTGACCCTTGCTTGTACACACTGAGTCTCTAATATCTGGCAATAAGTGGGTGCAAGGATAGTGAGCTATATTGATTGAGTGAAGAGGTCAATTACTCTAAGCAAAAGACAAAACCTTAATTCTTAGTTCTCAAATCCCATTAAATGAGAGTGCAGTAGATTCACTAAAAATGTCAACAGGAAATTTAGCACTCTAAACTATACAAACAGGTACTTTAATAAACCCAATTTAAATTTTAGTTTTTAAGAAAGTTGTCACATTCTTGTGTCTCGATAATTTTACATATTTTCGTGTGGTTATTGTATCGAATTGAAAAGGCGGTTCTTGCATATCTCTTAAGTTTATTTTTATTCAACAATTAATATTTGTTATTAACACATGTTACTTTTGTATTATTAAAGTAAAATAAATCAAATGTTGGGGGGAAAAATTGCTGATCAGCCTTGGGATAGGGAATTTTTTATCTAGAAATAATAACAAATCTACAAAATATTTTTGAAGTTGAATCGAAGTTCAAATATTTTCTTTTAATTGTTTTATGCTTGAAAAAATATATTGTGGTTATTTATATTACTTTATGCACTAAAATTACTTGGAAAATGTTTTATTGCACAGTTGTTTGTAATATTCTGTTTTACTCTGACAAATCAAGTTACTATCACAACATGCAAATCAATGTATTCGGATCTTTTCCACATGAACATTTATTTATAATGTAAAAAAACTCAGAATAGCTATAGTTGAACATAAATGGACAGGGTGTCTACCATATGGGAAAAACAGGGAAAACTGGAATTTGAAAGGGTCGGGGAAACACAGAAATGTCGGGAATTTAGTAAATTCCAAAAAATATCTGGGAACATGTGGTTTTACTCAAAATATGAAATCATTAAATCAGTAAATTATTATATGATTCAAACTATTATCCTTTTGTAGCAGAGTAGGCTAATATATTTTATAATTTCTCTTCCTAGTAGACTATGGTCATCCAAATAAAAAAATCTGTTTATTTAAATTTTAAAACTTATTTTATTTTTATTCATAAAAAATATTTACAAAATCTTAGGGGTGAGGGATAAAAGGGTGTATCATACTTGAGTCGGGAATTTTAGGAAATGATCAGGGGGAAAAGTCGAGAATTTTAGGAAATGATCAGGGGGAAAAGTCGAGAATTTTAGGAAATTATCAGGGGGAAAAGTCAGGAATTTCATTGGTCAAGTTGAGTAGCCACCATGATTGATTGGCAAAGTTCCGAAGCCAAAATTGTTTCGAAGCGAAGTCGAAGCTGATGTTTGTTTCCAAGCAAAGTCGAAGTGGATGTTTGTTTCGAAGCCAAGTTGAAGTTTCGAAGCTTCGCACACCCCTAGTAAAATGCCTTCCATCTTCCTATATCCTTTCACCACTCGGCCTCCTTTAATTTTGTCCATTATCCTCCTCTCACTTGTACACTTTCTGTTATCTGCTCCTCCCATATCTTTCTTTGCCTGCCTTTTGGTCTTTTTTCCTACATCATTCATTTCCAACATTTTCACTTTTCAGTAAAGAGTGTTGAGCTAAAACACTAATAAACACAAAAAAAAAAGTCATGGCCACACCCAGGTGTAAACTAATTCTTAAATTCTGAGTCAAACTATTTGAGAGATTAATCACTGAAGGCAATATAAAACTTGAGTTTATTACATTTCATAAAAATAATCAATTCCTAGTTATTTTATTTTCGATTATCAGTTTCATTAAAGAAAACCTTTATGTTCCTTTGAACTACACATTATAAATTATATAGACTAAGCTACAAGAAAGAGGAATACTAAAACATGATAGGAATTAAAAATAAGAAATTTACAAAGAAAATATTATCACAGTTAATACTTCACACTGATGTCACCAAACAAAGAAATACTGGTTGCTTCTTGAAGAAAATCAGTCACTACTGTTCAAACTCTTTGGATAGGTTTCTTCTATCTGAACTCTTAATGTGGGACTGTAAAACGTGCATTTAAACTTCCTAAACAAGGAAGCGAAATTCTAAAAGCTTATAAATGAAGCCGGTAAAGAATTAATCAGACACCTGAATAGTAACACATGGAATTAATTATATAGAGAGTTGCACACTAATAATTGTAACAAAAGGATGTTCTTATTATACCTATTCTATTTTAGTATTTATTAATACAAATTTGCAAATAGCCCAGACGAGTAGTAAGACTCAAAGCCCGTAAAAACAACTAAAACAAATGAATCTGGATGTTGGGCGATTCAGGTCCAGTCGGGAAACCTGTCCAAGGAAGAGTTAGTGGGTGTCAAGGAGGATATGAAACAGCTTGGAGAGGATCTAGAGCTGCGCAGTGCTCAGATTGCCGACCTGCAGCAAAAGATTGATGACTCGGACCAGGAGAACAAGACCAAGACACGCTGGGACACACTCCAAAGCATGGGCGAGGCCAAAATTGCGCTAGTATATTTGTTTGATGTTGCTGCCGAGGTGAAGCGCGACGTAGCGTCAAAGACACACAAGCTGGCTGAAATTGAGGTAACGGAGCTCATCCTAGTGTTTACCTTAAGGTGAGGTGGAAGGGGACGCGAGAAAAGGCAAGTTTTTATAGCAAAACATTTCTTTGTCAAAAATAAATAAAATATTGCTCCATTAGCAACTTTTAATTTAATTTTCTTCACAGGGTGATATCAACAGTTGTTAAATATCTATCAAGACTGTCTTGGAATTTGATGAGAACTCATCTAATGTTGCTATGTTCATGACAAATATTCAACAACTGTTTATATTATGTGAAGACAATTAAACTAAACTTTGCTGCTGGAGCAATATATTATTTATTTTGCCCAAAAAAAGTTTTGCTATAAAAACTGCAAAAACACTGACCTTTTCTACCGTCCTATGCATCCTTACCTTAAATCTGAAGGCTGATATTATAATTTCATTTGAATGACAACAGCTGTGTCCTGCTTTGGATCACTAAACAGGGGAAAACTATTGTCATTTGAATGAGTAGAGGGGTAGTTTGAAAGAGTGATGAGGTGGGAGACAGATACATACAGCAAGAATTCAACACTGATGTGGATACTGAAGGGATGTAAATACAAACCAAGTTTACTTCACTTAACTATTCTTAATTAATCTCAATACCTTATTACATCATCATCAACAGTTTCCAGCCTTTGGTCGGGTCAGTTTAGTCATATGCCTCAATCTTCCACCATTCTTCCTCCTGTAATTACATACATTATCTTCTCACTTGCACACTTTCTACTATCTCCTCCTCTTATCTCTTTCTTGGCCTCCCTTGCAGTCTTTTTCCATCATTACATGCCCATACCATTTCAGTCTTGCTTTCTCTACTATCTCTTGTACTCCCTCTACTTCAACTCTTTCCTGGAGAACTTAATTCCTTATCCTATTTCTCCACGTGATTCCTAATATGTTCTTCACAAACTTCATTTCCATAGCCTCCATTATCCTAGTCTCTTACATTTCGTGTTCATGTTTCTGTTGTTATGTGACAACACTTCCTTACACTTCATGGGCAATTCTCTTCTCCATAGCAGACCTCTTACAACACATTTCTAGAACAACTCTCCCTGCTGTCCTCTTCTACTTCTACCTTTCTCGTCAATCACACTAACAAGATACTTTACATTCTCTACTCCATCCAACTTTATAGCTTTACTCCCCTTCCTTGTCATTACCTTCACTTCATTCACCATGCTAAATTTCATTCCACACTCCTTCACTTCCTCATTTCTTTCCTGTAACTGTTCCTGTACTTCCTCTCCCCACTCCCCCCCATACCATCAAGTCATCAGCAAACTTCATGGTTTTAATTCTTTCTGGCCACTTTATTCGTGACCATTTCCATTACAAATAATTATAATACAATGGCCAAAGTTTCCCACCCATACAACAAATCAAGTTGCAGTATCTGCAAAATTCACCAACCTTTCAACAGCAGACTCGCACAATTGGAATACCCAATTACAGGCCATTTTGACTGCACATTTATACATACCATTTAAAATGGAACTACTGAATTTCACCACAGGAACACTTAAATAACAAATAAATGGTCATTGTTTTGATACCAACCACGATTACTGACAAAACAGAATCACTTTCAGGGTGTCTACCATCCGGGAAAACGGGAATTAGCCGGGAATTTGAAATGATCGGGGAAAAACGGGAATAAGCCGGGAATTTGGTAAATTACAATAAAAATCTGGAAAAATGTGGTTTTACTCAAAATATAAAATGTAATAATCATTAAAANTTTTTTTTGTAGCTGTTTAATATATTTTATAATTCCTAATAAACAATGATAATACAAATTTTAAAAAAATGTTTATTTAAATTTTAAAACTTATATTTATTCATAAAAAAAGATTAATAGAAAAATGAGGAGGGAGGTGGAGGAATTAGAAGGATGTGACATACTTTTTAGTCGGGAAATTTAGGAAATGATCAGGGGAAAAGTCAGGAATTTCATTGGTCAAGTTGAGTAGACACCATGACTTTGTGCCCAAGTGCATAATGCAGATTTTGACTCGTGCTATAGCACTAGAATAATACAAACCTTCCCCAAAAGTTATAATGCTTCCCAACTTCATAGGTGGGAACTTTCTCACTATTATATAACCAAATCCAGATGCCCCCTGGTCTCAACCTAAGTCAATCTCTCCCTTTCTTCCAAGCAGGCCTACTCACACCAGACAGTCATTTCTTTATAACTCAGTAATTAAATATAATATGAAAACAATATTCTATCCATCTACCAAGAGTCAAGACACAAGTTTAAACAGGCAATTACAAAAATCCAACCAAAAATAAAACCATCAACAAATGTATCTAAGTGACCATGATTTACCTCTAGCCATGCTAACATAGTTCAATTGTTTTACTTTCTTTTCCTGAAGAAGGGAACTGATGCACCCCAAAAATTTCTTAACTATGTGTTTTTAATTGTAAACTTTGAGGCCAACAGTTTTCTGGTAAGTATGTAATCTTTGCCCTTCTCTCTTCTTTTAATTTTTTTTTCTTTTAAACAGTTGAACACTAGCAATAAACACATTCTCCTTTTATTTAATTTAGGAAGCCCTTAAAAGAGCAGAGGAGAAGCTAGCACAAGATGAACTAGAGCTACGAGAGGTGATGTCCAACCACAAGGAGGAAATTCATCGACTTGAGAAAGAGCACCAGAACAAGGTTAGCTTAGAACACATTTGAACTCATTTGGGGGCTAACTTTGAACATTGGAATCACCCGGTTTGAACAGCAACAACTTCATTTCTTTTTCCATAACAACTTGGGAATAGTTTTTTTTTAATATACAATAATAAGTTTTTATGCAGCTGTTTGACAAGGATAGAGAAATTGATTTTGGCTAGAATTAAACTTTAAGATTTTATGTTTGTACGGTCTTAACTTGTGATTATTTTGATAATTCACCTGAGCGGTAAATTCCACACTACAGGCCTAGGCATCGAGGCTCAGAGGTAACCCCTTGTTCGACTTATTTAGTATACTTTTACTGGCTTAAAAAGGGTTCATAAGGTCATAATAATAAGCGATAGTTTCACATGAGTGTATATAAAATGCACTTTTAGTGACAAAACAAGGATAGAGTCTAAGGGCCAGTTTCATAGTCAGACTTAGTGAGCTTAAAGTGCGAGTTGATACTAAATACAGGACGACACCTACCTAGACCAAAATGGAATGGGCCAGTTTCGCATATGAAACTGGCCCATTCCATTCAATTTCAGGTAGGTGACGTCTTGTATTTAGTATAGCGCACTAAATCTGACTATGAAACTGGCCCTAAATCTTGCACCAGTTAGTTACTCAAGAGCAGTTTGTTGTGACCTAACAGTGCACCTAGAAACAAGGATACAGGAAGGTGGTTGGGGAGGGGTTTAGGGGTTGAAAATTAGAACTAAGGGAGCTATGAAGAAACAATCAACACTTGGCAACAAATAATATTACCATCATAATTATTAAAAAAAACATGTTTTGGGGTTTTGTAGTCAATACCCAACAGCAGCTTTGAAATTTTGGATACAAAACAGATCGAAAATTCTGATCCAAGGATTTAATTTTTCTAAAAGTCAAACTTTTGAATGATGAATATTTTTTTTTATAGAAACTAAGATTGGTCCGGGTGTTAAAATAAAATCAAAAGTTTCGCCTTATCATTTCAAGTAAGATAATTATGTTGCTGTAGTTAAATTATATTTTTACTATCATTATTTGATTTGATTATGAACACTTTTGAATTTCATAATAATAATAATACCTTTTTTTTTTAAATTGGGCTCTATTTGAAATCAAAATAGAATTTATCCTAATATTTGTTTTAATAACAGTGTTATTTGAGTTAGTAAGTAGTGATTTGAATTTAATTGAAAATTGAAAGTATTGGATTTGCATATTCCTAAGAATGTTGATGGCACTTGCAAAGCTCATGTCTAATTGATAAAATAAATGTTGTATAGTTAGTATGATGAAATACATAAAGATTTATGTGCCCAGTTGTTCTTACTGCTACGCCAGCTGAATGGCTCTGGAGCAGGTGGAGACACCGCACTCCTAGAGCGCATCAAAATCCTTGAGGCGGAACTTGAACATATGGAAGAACTCCAGAGACTCCTTGAAGATCAAAGGACAGAGGTTGACAAACTTAGAAATCTTCTTGACCAAAGGACGGCAGAGCTAGAGAAGATAAAGCAAATCACTCCCACCAAAAATAAAACATTTAAAAACAAGGCCAAGGTATGTTAAGTTGAGTTAATACTATACATATTTATAATATTATAAAATTTAATTTATATTTTATATCGCTATCGCCAGTGTTATCTCGTTAAAAATTACTGTACTTGCCGTGGTAATTGTCCAAGTTACAAAGAAATTGTGTTTATTTAGGAAAAACCCCTTAAATTCGTGTTATTTGCACACAAATTCGGGTTATCGCAAATGGAAATTTTGCATGTCCTTACATATAGATAATAATAGTTGGATCAGCGCTTTTTGTGAGAACTTTAGTAACTAAATTGTAAGAGGTAACCAGACACACAGACGTGGCTCAATTTTTTTTTATTCTAATGTACAAGACTGTGGCACATCTTGATGCTGGTCTACGAACAGGAATATCATCCTATGATCCGAATTATAAAGTACTGCCTGATGAAATGCAGTGTCAAGGATCATATTGATTTTTGGTTTGGTAAAAAAAAAAATTCAATTGTTTAAACTATTTTTGGATAACTTTGCGTGTATACCATTTGCGTTAATTTATATACGAATTTAAAAAATAATTTTAATTCTTAAACTCACAATTTTTTTTAATATGTATTTTTGTGTGTGTGTTATTTGCATTATGAATTATGTTCATCTATAAATTTGCCTTGAAAAAATAAATGGGTGCCCGCCGCACTACCGTTAGTTTTGAATGTGCTCTAAGGCACAAAAAGGTTGGGGACCTCTGCAGTTACTCTCACTTTACCGGGGGCGAATCAATGGGCTTGCAGCTAAACCGTGGCCGTGGCCTTATTCAAATATATCACAAACAACACACCACCGATTGAATGCATTCTATTGCTATTGCCACACACTATGTAGGTGCGGCCATCTCTCAGAGAGAGAGAGATAGAGACCAGGAAATAGTATCACAAGCTCAAGGTTGTACAGTCGCTGCTGAGACTAGCGAAATAGATGGGAAAGTAGAGGAAGAAGGAGAGGCAGAGTTTATATCGGGTTATAAAGCGAGTCAGCACCCAAGGCACTGAAAGCTGAGGAATGTGTACTGACCTGACAAATTTGGAGGAGCAGGATGGATTACACTTTACAAACACAATGAATGCATGCACTGAAAAGTAATGGCAATTAGTACAACCCTCAGAGAGAAAACAAATTAATAAAGGACTGCTTTCATTAATTCTATAATGTATATACGGGAAAAGGGGATTTTTTGTATTAATTATACAAGCTAATGAATATAATTATTTGAACAAAACAAAAAAAATGAGATAAAGCTAAGCCACTTAAGCTTTTAATGTTTTCTAAGATTAATTTTCAAATTCAAAATAAAGATTTGGGATTCAACCTATCTCTAGATTTAACGTATCTTATTTAAGCCTGGTACCAGCCATCATACGAAGATCTCCTACACAGCCAATCATCTCGACATAGATGATGATAAGTTCCAGGAGAGTTTTGAGGACGATGACAATGAGAAGGATCCTGATTGGATGAAAACGCCACTATTCAAGAAACTTCAAAACTTGAAATACAAGGTTAGTATTTTCTTACATATGTCACAATTTCGGGGTTTCTTTATTTTCCTCTTTAAGGAAAACCTCTTTTCATTTGTTTATGTTTTGTTATCTATGGAAGTAGATACAGGAAAAAGGGATAGAAATACTTAAAAGTGAACCAACAAAACATAACCTTTACAGTGAAAATAAGATATTTTACACTTACTACTGCTACCAATGTAAACTGGACTGAGACAATAGTTTGAATTAAAGAATCATTTAATATAGACTCAATTCTATTATATTTGGAAGAAGGTACAGAAAAGGTGGATAGAAACATATAAAAAGAACTAACACAAAATGGCTTTCACAGTGAAAAGAACACAGTTCACACTGTAAATTGCTGCTAATGGACAAAGAGGTAATGAATGGCTTCCTCTTGAAGTATATCAATTGTTACCACCCAATTTCCTGACCTAAGTTTTGTAATGTAGACTCACTGATAATAAATTATTAGTTGTGCTTGTCCAAGTTTTAACTTAATCATAAGCCAAATGAAGCTATGACAGGCCTAGCAAGCTGATAGCAGAAAATACTGTATTCACCCGAATCCACAATGACCACTAATCTAAGGTGACCCCCAATTTTTATGTGGTTTTGGATAGATTTTTTAAAAGTGGTATTTATTTTTAGCACATAAAGCTTTTGAACTTAAGTATCTAGTTAAATATCAGCTCGAACCTTGAAATATGAAAATTTGCAGCGTTCTAGTTTACATCATCTTCATGACCTAACCTTGAAAATTAACTAATTTCGACCATTTAAAAAGTTATATTGAACTTTAATTTCCTATCAAATTTGACCTATTTGATATTAGAGGAAAATAATTATTCCTTGTCTAAACCTAACCACAATGCCAATTTAATTTGCTTATTCTATTTATATACAGTATTCACTAATACACATTATAAAGGTCTAAAACCTCATCATTGGTCGCACCGCACTGTCTAACATGTTATTCTAACTTTAGACTGGATTGTAGGTTAAATTGAGAGATTGAGGTTTGAATATTGGCCAATCACAATGGTTTTCCTGCTCCCCCATACAAAATTTATGTATATTTCCTCTAAACTCTACCTTCCTCATTCCTACTTTTTTTTTACACCCATTACTGTTTACAGACTGTGGCCTAGTTCGGTTTTTTATTCGAGCCATATATTTTCCACTACTGGCTGACTAGGCCTGTTGTAGTTTCATTTGCCTTTTAATCTAGCTTAAGACTAGGACAGGCACAACATCCAGTCCCCAGCAGTTAATACAGCACTCTGAAAGGGTAAACCCACATTTCACCAAGGGTAAAGTTTCAGGCCATTGCTAGTAATTGAACCTGGGACCCTTAGCTCAGTAGACAGACACGCTACTTACTGAGCTAAATTGTTGGATTCCCGATTTCTACTCTATTTATATAATTAAAAAGTGTATTGTCCTTTAGTACATTAAGGCGCAGAACATATTTATTGTGACATATAAAGAGGACTTTTTCAACCTTTGCATTCTACTTACTAATTGGATGTTATAAAAGGACAAATCCTATTACTAAATGTATGTGCTTTTGTTTAGGATGCCGACCGTGGGGCGAAGAGGAACTCTGATGGCCAAACCAAATGCAATTGTAAGACCTATTGTAAGACGAAACAATGCAGCTGTCGTAAAACTGGTGCAGTGTGTGGCAGAGATTGCAGGTGCAAGGTAGATGTTTGCAGCAATAGAGACAAGGTGAGTTGCTTTTGTTGCTCTCTTACTATTGTTTAGTTAAAACTGTCAAGAGCAGCTGTTTTGAATATACTAATAGTTTAAATACTTTCTACTAGTATCGAAACTCATCTGCCACATCAGTAATACCAAAGTGTTGAAAAGAGACGGCCACTTTGTTAACTGTCTAATTCAACCAGTAAGCCAACTTAATAAAATAATAATGCATTTACTTTTAAAGTGCCTGAAGGGCTTAAATATGTTAAAATAAAATATAACCAATTAAAACAATATTATTAATAAAGATTAAACCCAAATTTAAAATATGAAATAGAAATGATAATGTTCAAAACTGCCATCTCATCCTTGGCTATTAAAACTATGTGGGGAAACTTGCCAACAGTATTTTACACAGAAACAGATTAACAAAAACAGGACATACCTTATCCATGCACTCTAAACAAAATAAGAGCTCACAATTGAGGACTACAACTTCCACCTTTAGCCTCAATCACGCTTCTAAGGTATTTTACACTCAGCACTTTCCTCAGCTCTACTACATCCAACTTTATAGCTTTACAAGGCCTTACCCACTCGACAGGCTACTCATATTGTGCGTCACTATCCCATTATAAGGGCAGTCTATTAATACAAAATTTTGAATTATTGCTCAAACTCATAACCGAATTCGAATAAGAGTTTTTGTCCCTTTTCTCAACACAATTCAAAAATATTTTTGACATCTACCAATACTCTAGTCTAGACTACCTTGAAACTATAAAATTTGATTATTTTTTGATCAAATTTCCATAAGTTTCTAAATTATTAACAAAATTACTTATTTATCCATTTTTTACATTTATTATTTTAAATAACTATAAAACCTAAGATTGTACTTATTATAACTCTTAAAAATATATTGTATTAAACCGAATATACCGTACTATGGCATTTAACATATTACCCTAACATTTTGAAGATGCTCTACAAATATATATATAAATAACTAAAGGTCTCGGATCTACCTAAAGTTAAAAATAAATAAGTACAAACAACAAATAAGACACAGTTTTTATTAGGCCCTCTGAACGCTTTTCTTGACAAGCAGACACAGTTTTTATTAGGCCCTCTGAACGCTTTTCTTGACGATCTAGACACAGTTTTTATTAGGCCCTCTGAACGCTTTTCTTGACGAGCAGACACAGTTTTTATTAGGCCCTCTGAACGCTTTTCTTGACGAGCAGACACAGGTTTCTTAATTTTGTCTTCATAGTCACATATAAGCCTAGTGAACACCAAACTTGTTAGAAGCTTGCACATTATTTGTTTGTTACATTTTGTGTATTGCTCTTAATTTAAAATGTATATTATATTATAGGCTCTGCCTTAATAAATATGAGTGAAGAATGACCCTGGGCACGGGACGAATCCTGGATAGCTCAGTGGTTAGAGCATTGGCGTACTAAGCCAAAGTTCCTGGGTTCGATTCCCGTGTCCAGGTGTCATTTTTCCATTTTTGAATATGATATCTAGATGGAGTAATCCTCACTAAAAGCATAAATATTAGCGTTGGCTATTTAAATCTTAGTACTGTCTTGTTTAACAGCCAATTGCTTGTTGGTAAAAATAACTAACATAGGAAATTACATTCTGTCTTGTTTATGCTTCCCCACCCCCCCCCCACACATACATTATATATTTCAAATAAATAATCATGTTTAAAAGGCTGTTTTGATACTAGGCTAGATATCAGCTTCATATTCAAGAATATCAAAGGGGCTAAAATAAATTTAGAGGGCTTATCTATTTCAGTGGGAGGGCGAAATCTTTCCAGGGGAGCAGTTCCCTTCTCGCCCTCTTCCATTCCATCGCCACTTGCACAGTAAAGCTTTGAAGTGTTTGATACAAGGTTATGTTTGAAGTTTGTGAATATATAAAAATTTTGAATAGGGAATGGCCATATATTAGATTCAAACCAGCGAATACCAAGACTGAATACTAAGCTCGAATTGGTGCTTTAGTGCTTTAGCTTTGGTCCCACTAAACTTTAGTTTTGTAGAAAGAGCCCGTCATTTGGTTTGTGGTGGCTCAATAGAACTTTCTTTATAAAATTAAATCTATCCACAGTAATTTTATAATAATGGAAATTTGTAAAAATAAAGAAAAAGGAAAAATAAACTTAAAGTATAAATTTAATGAAGATAGCCCAGGTGACGTCTTCTTTCTTTTATCTATCTTTTATATTAGTAATAGTCAAACACAAATTTTTAATGCAAATGTAGTAATATTTCGTTATTGTTGCATTTATCAAACAAAAAGTGAAGAGGGAATACACTTCAAACAAACTCTAAATTACTCCATTTTGAATTCAAAAAGAAACTGTTAGAAAAACACTGCTCCAACAACAATGCCAAAGTATTACTCAATTTGTGTTTAAATGTATCTTTGATTAGTTCTACTAGAATAGAAAGAAAGAAGTCACCTTTGTGCATTGAGCTCTTCTCTAGGTGAGCTTTCATAATGTTTTTATGTATGTTTATTATTTATTTGGACTATTTCTACTCCAGAAGTGTGCTGGCTATCCCTCCCACTTTGAACCAGTATTAAAATTAATTACTCAGACACATTGTGTAACACACTCTTTCTTTATACAGTTGCAGACGGAAGAAACAAAATCTTCGTGGGTTCCAAATTTTGTTTTTATGTTATATGTAGTGAAAGGGTGGGTTTTTTTCTACATACAACAATCAAAACTATTCATTAAATGAAAGCTAATTATAAGCTATCTTTATCTTATACTGTAAGTAAACATGTTTGTCAAAAGGTTTGTTTTGTACATGTTCAATAAGTAATATTGATTAGATCAATTAAAGTGGGATACTCCCTAAAATAAACATTTGTTTATTCTTTTATAAAAAAAAATTAAAAATCTTTCTATTATTGCACATAATTATTTAAAAATTAAAAGTTAATATCTAATGTGTTTTCAAAATAATATTAATTTATAGTATTTTCTTAGTAATAAATCATTTTGATTTCAATGAAATTGTTGGATGTACTAGAAGGTATTTCTTTTATTATTTAAATGAAATATTTGAACGTGAATTTTCTTTAGAAGTTCTTTAAAATTACTTGAATTAATAGAGCAGTAATGAACTTTTGAGTTTCTAATGCCATAGAGTAATTATAAGTATAATTACTTTTTTAACTTTCTTAAAGAATATAAAAGTGTTTCAGATATGACTCAAATTAAAATGTTTGAACGTTTATTTTGATAACAGCTCAGATTTAATGATCATAATTTGACTTATGATCCTACAGTAACATATTTATAACATTCACCCTGATCACTTCCCACACATGTTTTAGTTGAAACGTACGTGTGACTTGACATTTAAAACAGCCTCCATTGCTTCTATCAATCAGATTTGTGAATGTTTGCTGTAGGGATGTATTTTAAAAAGTTTAATATCTCAGGTTTTTCTTAACTTGAGTGATTTTGGAGCTTCAAAAATGAACAAACAAAATTTATTTTTAACAGTATTTTTTTCTCTCTGTGGAATCTCACATCAGAATTTAAAAAAACAGAAACATAAGAGATAGACAGACATACACAAAATTTACAACATATTCATACTGTTAACCCTCTTTCTCTATATTCACATTAATTATTAACGTAGTTAGAGTATAAAGTGGATTAAACAAAATATATTATAAAATAAATAAAATGAAAGAATTGTAAAAAAAAACTACTACCACTACCACTACTACTACTACTACTACTACTACTACTACTACTACCACTACTACTACTACTACTACTACTACTACTACTACTACTACTTACTACTACCACTACTACTACTACTACTACTACTACTACTACTACCACTACTACTACTACTACTACTACTACTACTACTACTACTATTTCCCAAGGAAAGTGCAATAATAGCATCAAAGTATTGAAGTGTGTATAAATAATTATGTGTTAGTGTTTACTTTTATTTATGCTTAGGTTATTCTATCATTCTATTTATTTTATATCAATTTTTTAGAGAAAATAGAAACTTATATAAGTTAAAGAATAGATAGATAACGTTAAATGTCAATCTACATTCAGTTAAATAATAAATGGTTCTGGATCCTGGTTGCTAGATTTGCCCCTAAAATATGATGGGCAACCAATACTTTGTAGATTGTTAGTTTTTGTTAGCTTAAAATAATAAATTGAATGTAATAGTGACTAAGAAAGTGCAGGTCATGGGAATGTAATTTGAGGAGCGGGTTAGCTGTCACGAGAAGAAACGGGATTAGGAATGTTATCTGTAAAATAGTGGGGGTACAGGGAGTATATGAGATAGTAGAGGAAGCAAGACTGAGATGGTATGGACATGTAATGAAGATGGAAAAAAAGAGGATGCCAAATAAAATGTTGGAAATAAAGTATTTAGGGAAAATACCATAAGGAAGGCCAAGAACGAGATGGGAGGAGCATATAACAGAAAGTGTGAAAGTGATAGGAGAAGGAGAATGGAAGAAATTAAAGAGGAAGAATGGCAGGAGGATAGAGGAAGATGAAGAAATTTTACAAAACTGGCCTGTCTACACAATGAAAACAGTCAATGATTAGATAAAAGAAAAATTGATAGTGAGGTTCATACAAAGCCAAACTAATCACAACGCAAGTTTTGCGATTCCCGGCGATAATCAAGGCTCGGAAAACAAACTAGATTGTCATCATCACAGTGGTAAGGATAACAGCGGGCTGCAAGGCGAGCAGCGCTTCTACAGGATAAATTCACCAATAAAGATTGCTAATTTTTTTTCTTCATCGCCAAATATCTATGTACACAGCTCAGCAATAATCTAGCAGCAAATATGCAGTATAAACATACTCTTAGAAGTGTTTATTAACACGTTTGATTGATAATATAGTATTACTAATCAAATAATAAGTTTTTCACATTGGTTATTATTAGTGGCTTTCAACAGGGTGTCTACAGATTTTTTAGTATTCCATTATTGGACTTTTCTTGGCCACATTCTAATTCTCTTGACTTTTTTTTTATATAATGTTAAACATAAAGAAATAGACTCGCCAAAAGATATATGTAGGCCTACTTACAAAAATCAAAATACAGGTGTATCTTTAACGTGGGATGGATACGGCACTGCAGGCACAGCGTCGCCACACACCCCTGGACATCGTGGCCCGGGGCAGTTTATAGGTCAATACACGTGTGACTCCGCTGCTGTCCTGCCAGTAACTATATGTTCCTGGACATCCTTTGGTGCAATGGGCAAAAACCGACAACCGTTGGACCAGGGCCGAACAAAACAAACAAATTTTGTTACAATATTATGTTTGGAAAACCGTCCCCACGTACCACAAACATGTCCATGTTTGTTGGTCTGTTCTTCTCTGGACACGGCTTAAAAGAAGAGTTTGCTTTAAGAGTTTCAAAGTTTGGTAAATTAGAACCAGTTGAAAGAATTATTTTTAAACTAATTTTCTCCTTGTTGTGTTGAAGATAAATCTCGGAGAGTTCATTCTATCTTTAATCATCCCAATTCTGCTACAAATGATCAGGATCACAATCCAAAATAACGTTGATCTGGAAGCATTCGGCCTTTGGCGATTAGCCAATATTCATAAGTATCAGCGTTTCTTATGTTTCATAATTGTTCTATATTTTATATTCAAATTTAAAATATTTATAAGAAAATTAGGTAGCTTAATTTGAAAATACCTATTTTATTTAGTCATTATTTCCTTTCTAGATAGGAGGGGACATTAGTATTGTGGAAAGAATGAATTAAAGGAATAATTATAAAAGTTGCGGATGAATATATAAACAAAAATCAGAGAAGAGAAACAAGGGTTTTGCGGGACCTTTAATAGTTTTGTAAGTCGATCAGGGCCCACAAAGGTTGCCGACCTGTGTTTTATATCATTGTACATATTATGTTGTTTCTCCAATCTTAGGATCAATCTTGGGCAAAAATTGGTTTGTGTGATCAGTTAGTTGCTATACACAGGCCTAAATACTGATTTGTTTAAAATATATATATTTACTGATATCCGTTTTGAGATTTTTTCCTTTTTATCTTTTTGTAAATAGTCTTTTTCTACACAGGGATATATGAAAGTTACCTCCCACTTTCCAAGTTATGAGCAAATGGTACCATTTTAATGTAAAGGAGCAAGAAAATCTGTGCAATGACAATACCATTTGTTGTATTATTTGTCATATCTATAACATTAAAAACAACAAAGGGGATACTTTTTGAATAAGTTAATTATTTTCATACAATTTTCTGCTCTTCTGTGATTTTGTTATCTTCCCTATTCAAAGTCTCATTCATTTTTTCAACTCCATACAATTGTGATTTCAAATCAAGGCTTTCATATTTGTACTCTAGATAATTATTGAGATATTTTTGAATACCCCAGAAACTGAATATTTAAGTGTCCGACCTCGAGTATTTTTTGTGGCCATTGTAGTGAGCTATCCAATGGATACATGTAATCTAACTGCACGCCAATTTGAAATTGTCCGTATTGTACTCTAATTGTATCTGGTTATAACTCTCATGTGTCCCATCTATATCAGAGTTATTAATTATATGAAAACCACATGAATCATTGTGTAGTAATGTAAGTAATAAGGAAGGGTCTAGCACCTGACATATTGTGTCTCCCCACTGAGCTAAGGATTCCAGGTTCAATTCCTGGGATGGTTGAGTTAAAATTAACTAGTGAAGTTGGGGTTTCTCCTTTCTCGGTGGTGAATTGTGCGTGTGGAGAGGGGGAGGCTGGGTGTTTTTTGTTCTATATTTAAATTGATCTATAATTTGATTTATAATTTGTTGATGGTGACCTGGTGGGCTAGGGGTAAAGTGTCAGACTTCTGTGCTGAGGGTCCGGGGTTCAATCCTCGGTCCCAGCAAAGATTTATCTGATTGCCAAACTCTTCCTTTACCTCTGACAAGACGTGTATTAATCACAACTTGTGAATGTGTGGAATGCCAGGCCTCCACCGTGGTTCGGATCCCACGTTAAACTGTAGGTCCTCCATTTCATCTCACAATCACCCTACCATTACACATTAGTGTAAGTGCGTATAACCCAAATGGGTAGTAAGACGCGGTGCTAATAATAATAATTTATAATTTGTTTGCTGATATACTCATTGGTTCAGTAAGTACACGCTAAATATCTCAAATAAAAAGAAAGGAGGCTAACTTGAAACAAATTAGGTTAGGCCTTAATAGAAACAAACTTCGTTTTTTCCACTTCTTCACTCTTCGTGAACTTCCAAATTTTATCACTTTCAAAATCACACATTATTTAAATTTTTTGAAAATATTCCTTTTTCAAAATAAGAAAGACACAAAAAAAACACAGAAAAAATTTGTGCAACTACATATTTTTATATATTTCCAAGCCATTACATCAGTTTATATCTTATAATGGTTATTGAGATATTATTTGTGTTTGTCTACTAGGACTCACAGAAGAAATTACACTTTGATAGTAGTGGTGAGGAAGAAAACACAGATGATAAAGAAAACAGCGAAAATGAAAATAAGAAGCCCAGGTAAGTGAGTATATCAAAAGTTTTTTCAAATTCAATTCCACAAAATTTTATTTCTTGATTTTAAATAAAAAGTTGCTACTCATTATTTAACTTCCTTTATTTCCTCAAGTAAAACACTCTTATTTTTTCATGTCTTCTTACTACTCAACCACACTATTTGAGCTTGTTTGAGCTAGAAATCTTTTAGCTATATAGTTGTGGAGTTCAATAAATAATATTAAAATATGTAAATAGCATAGTATTATTTATTTAGACATTAAAAAATAACCAAAACAACTTCATATAGTTATATGTCAAGTCATGTAATCAACAGCTGTCAGTTTTGATCTTTAAAATAATAGTTATAATATTGTCAAATAATATCAATGTTGACTAAAAAAAAAAGTTTTCATACTAAATATTTTATCGCCAGAATCCTACTAAAGTTTTTGTGTTATCGTTGTGAGGTGCAGCATATTTTTTTGCGGAAAAATTATATAAATACTTGTGTTTAACATGTCTCTACTCTACTTGTGGATGACCACATATTGTCACAAGTGGAATAATGCCGTTTTGATCCAGGCATAAAAGAAAGGTATAGTAAAAATGTAGGGTAATTCCAGGGCTGTATCCAGAATATTTGTTCAGGGAAGAGACTCATGACCAATTCTCCCAACAGGAGATGGTAAGGAATTTTAAAACATTGAAGCAAGTTTAAGTGTTTTTATCATTTATGTTGTAGGTAGATTGAATCATATAAGACTTTGATAATCAAGTCACATACACACCGAGTAGAAATAATTAAACTAAAATGTTGTGTTGGGTTCATCACACCTTTTACAAAACATTTCACTTTGGAATTATTTGTTAAAAGTCTTACAACCTTATGTAACTTGTTCTAATTTTTCTCCCCCTCCCATCCCCTTAACATCGAGTAGACTTTTAGCCTGACACCTCCCCCTTCAAACCTGTATAAAGTAATTTTCACATCAAGAGTGGATATCATTTCATAGGGAAGCTTTTTTGACACTAAAAGAGGGACTAAGATTTATTGCTGATCAGAATAGGCATATCTGTATTCCCTGGAACGGGACGCGGAAGGAAGTAAGGTGTTATATAGCCAAGTAAGAAACAGGAGGAGAAAAAAAAGACAAGAAGTTAGAAGTATGGATGAAGAAGGAACAACGTTGAAAACAGGAGAACAAGAAAAGGAACTATGGGAGAGATATTTTTAGATGTTATTCAACCTGGAAGAGGAAAAGTATGAGAGTGAAACAGAAGAACAGGAAAAACTAGCAGAAGAGGAGTAAAGAGGCCCCACATGGAAAGAGGTAGAGGACGCATTAAAAAAGCTTAAATAAGGGAAAGCACAAGGTGTGGACGAACTGACAGATGAAGTAAGTATACACTGGTTATACAGGGTGCTGAGAGTGGTTTGGAAGGAGAACAAAATACCGGCAGACTATAAAATGGGAGTTAGTACCTATTTTCAAGAAAGGAGACAGAACGAGGTATGCAAATTATAGGAAGATAACACTGATATGCCAGTGTACAAAAATACATGAAGATACTGGAAAAGAGAGCAAGAAATAAAATGAAAATAAAGTGGAGAGAGAACCAGCACAGATTTAGGGAACAAAGGTCTACAATAGACTTGATCTTTGCCATACGACAGCTGGTGGAAAGAAGGTATGAATATGAGAAAGACTTGGTATTTCAGGGTGTCTACTGGGTCACGAAAGTCTCAGAAAAGTTACGCATTTTCAATATTTTGGTCATAAAGTCATGAAAATATTTTTGTTTGTGTTGCTCTTGCATTGTAACAACGCAAATGTGTCAAATATCTTGCCACCCACTACCCATGATACCATGCACTAGCCGCAAGTTTCCTGATTGTTTTTACCGTGATACCAAGGACAAGGTTCAAGTTCACCATCTAGTTAAAGTTTAATGTTGCATGTGAGTGCAATATGCATATATGTATGCATTAAATTAATGTTCAACCATTTACCGAAGGAATTTTTGGTCAAAAAGGTCATCATAAAGTTACTAATTTTTGTTTCTCCAACTCAATATTTGTGGAGGTGAAGGCATATAATAGCATGAATAGAAATAGTGTGGAAAGAGATGGAGGAGGCCGAAGTGGAAAGAGGAGTTGTATTGAGAGTGAAAAGCATATATGAAGATAACAGTAGATGTGTAAAGACAGAGAGTGGGAGCATGGAGTTGTTCCAAATAAAAAAAATTGAGTGAAGCAGGGAAGTGCCCTTTCACCATTACTATTTGTAATGGTAATGAAAATGAGCATGAACAAAGTGGAAGAAAGAATGAAAGCCACGATGTTCGCTGATGACTTAATGGTATAAGGGGAGAAGGAAGGGGAAGTACAGGAACAACTACTAAAATGTAATGAGGTGTTGAAAGAGAGTGGAATGATATTTATCTTGGCAAAGTGTGAAGTGATGGTAATGACAAGGAAGAGACGAGGCCTAATAAAGATATAAAGTTGGATGGAGTAGAGCTGAGAAAAGTACAGAACGTAAAATATCTTGGAAGTGTGATTGAGGAGAAAGGTGAAAGTAGAGAGGATTTAATGAGAAGAGAACAGAAGGGATAGTTGTTTTATAGGTGTGTAAGAGACCTGCCATGGAGAAGAGACGTGCCCTTGCCACTGTCACATGTGCAGCAGAAACATGGACAATGAATGTAAGAAAGACTAGGAAAGTGGAGTCCATGGGAATGAAGATTGTGAGGAGGATGTTAGCTGTCATGAGGACAAACAGGATTAAGAATGAAGTTATCCAGGAAAGATGGGGGCTGCAGCAAGTACATGAGATGGTAGAGGAAGAAAGACAAATGGTATAGTCTTGTAATGAAGATGGAAAAAGAGAGTATGCCAAAGAAAATGATGGAAATGTAATATGTAGGAAAAAGACTGCAAGGGAGACTAAGGCATAGATGGTAGGAGCTAACAGCTTAAAGTGTACAAGTGAGGGGAGAAGAATTGAAGGATAGAGGGAGATGGAGTCATTTTACTAAACTGACCCAGTCACAGACTAGAAACAGATGATGATGATGATGATTAAAGTAGGGTGGCCACAAACAGGAAAAACTTGGAATAGTCAGGGTATTTTAAAACTAAAAAGTCGGGAGTTTTTCCATGAAACAGGGAAAATTAGAAATTGTCTATGTTAAATATAATAAGAGTGTTACTTATGGTTAAGGTATTTAGGTTAGGTTAGGTTGGCATCATGTGGACTGGTGCATTGTCTGTTGTTTAATCAGCGCCGGCCGGTCCTCTCATTCCTGGCACATTCCAATAGGACAGCTACAAGTGTGTGACAGCAGAGTGAACAATTGTACTGAATATCATCCCTCAACTAGCAACGTGTTGTGCGGTCTTAACAAGGACAGAATAAAGAGAAACTTCAAAACTCTATTTAGTTAACTCCTCTTCAATATTGTAAATGGCAATTGAGGTCAAGTAAACTAATAATCAACCTTGGACATACCGATGTTTTAAGTTAAGCTGAACCGAGAGATCACAGTCACATTCATTAGCTAGTAGCTAGTATTACATTTGCAATTACATTACAAAAATCTAAAAACAACAATGATACTGTAAGTTTAATCTATTTCGGCTCATTCCTTGCTATGATTATTGATCTTATCTCATACTCGGCAAGTGATTATGTTGACATCTTTTATGTGGTTTTAACAAGGATATTGATTTCTTAACAGCAAATACTTTATTCCAATTAATGTTATAATCAAAATTTTAAGGTGTAAAACTAGTGATAACATTTGAAATGCTGTGTGTTTGTAAAACTCACTACTCTGAATATTGCGTATCAAACATTTCTTCCTCGTAATCAATTGAACAGTGTGTCTACTGGATAACATTGATAGGCATGTTAAACACTGCCATATTTCTAGTTTTTTTATGTTTTGTAGTGATGGAAAAGGATAATTAAAAGGAAATGAACACTTATTTTTGTGAGGGCAAAGTGGGAAACTATTAAGGATAAAACTCTTCACTACATTCAGTCGCAATATGAGCCTCGGCCTCATCACCAATAAACTAGAGATGAATTTAACACCTTTGTAAACATACGCATTAGTACAGGTCACCCTACAAGGGTTTTACAAAACTTTACTTATATACATTGAATCCCCCTTTTCAAATAGCTGCCACAGCTTTTTGTTTTGTTTTGTCCATGCTTATTAAAAGTTATTATAATTTTAATGAAATGAAATGAAAATTAATTTGACATTATACTAGATTACCTTTGTAATATTGTAAACAAATAATCCATATTATCGACATCTATGGTCAGTATGATCAGCAACAAATATTCGAAATCTTTGTGAATGTACTGACTATTTTTTTTCCTTTGAGTGATGGTAGCACTGTGCCCTAGGTTAGATTTACTTTTTCTTCAGACACAATTTTCTTTTTTCTTTGCAGATCTCTTTCTTGGCAGGAAAACACCATCCTTAAGGAGACATTTATTGACAAATACAAGAGTGAAAATGGGAAATACTTCCCTAGTGGAGTGGTCAATGATTTGTGACTAATCTAAAACACGTTTTGAGGGATATTTTACACGAAAAGAGGAGTATATTTTTATCTCACAACACTTAATACTGGATTTAAATATTTTGTATATTATGTGAAATAATAATTGTTGTGACTTGTATCATTTTAACGATCTCTGTATTAATTTCAATTTTTAAATATTGATATAATCTTCAAACTTGATTTTAATTATTTATTTTTGTCTGGGATTTTTTTTATACATTCATTCATAGATATTGCAAATACTATACAATCCTTCAGCCGTATCGATCAAATGTTCACCCTCACTTCACTTTTCTCTTTACGCTATTAAGGTATTAATTATTGTATATATAGGAAGATAAATAGAATAATAGAACTAAATAGGAGAGTGAATAGAATATGGCTCGTGTAAGGTAAATAATTCATTTCACACTCGACACTGGTTCCACATAACATAAAGAAGTAATGTCTCCCCACTAGATGAAATTGATAAATACAAGGAAAGATAAACTAATTTTCAAGTGGAAATTGAGTGGGGAAAGCTCAGCTCATCTCATGTCAGGGAATTTAGTGTTACATGGTAATTTTAGTCACTGGAAAGGCCTTATTTTTGCAATAATTTTTTAAATACAATATTGAAGAGCATAACCCAGTGTAAACAAATAGTTTAATCTATAATTTTTTGACGAGCATTGATATATTTGTCATTAATAATTCTTGTCAATAACTTAGTAGAAATCGGTGAAAACAAGATTTCTATTTCTAGGTCTTAATAAAATATTGGGGAAATGAATAATTTTGTTGGTCTGGAAAACCCGTAAAAGTTGGGGTATTTCAAAACGCTTACCAACCAACCATGTGTTTGTAAATGTGATTTATGTGTTTACTTTTATTTGTGCTTTATTTTCTACAATTCTATCTTATTTATATTTTAAGTTGCCATGTATAATATAAATTGTACTTAATGCTAATATTTTTATGTATATAATGAGGAAACACATTAATTTTAGTTTCAAGGGTGTGTCACCTGTATTCAGTTACAGTGTGTAGTAAATTAATGGACTGATTGTTAAACTTGTTCTAGAATTAATTTGATATTTAAATCAGTCACTAATAAGAACTAACAGCTTTAATTAAGAGGAAGACATTCATATCTTTACAGGAAAGTCAGCATAATTAGCATGTTTTCTAATATAAAATTTGTAAAAAATATTTATTCAAACAATCTCGACTATATACTGTTAAGTTATTTATGCTATTTTGATATCATTTAAACTATGTGTGAATGATATTTCATACAGGATATTTGACTTTAAATAAGTGACTTTGAAATCTAAAATGTTACAATAACTTAAGATTATGAATATAAAAACAGTGTGAAAACCAGTGGCGTGTGGTCAATTCTGGGAAAACGGAAGCAGTAAGGCTACTACATTTTTTTGTAGTGTTTAATGTATTATGGGGAATAAAGGAATATGAATGGAAAACAAAAAAATTGGCGATTTTATAATTATTACTCTATCATTAGATTATATATATTAAAATAATAATTGTTATTCAAATAATAATAAATTAATTTACTATTGCAGATGGTTTGTCTTAGGTTGTGGCCTGCAAATAAGTTTGACCTTTGGCATTCCTTTTAATAGCTTCGCAAATATTAATATCACTGAATCTGGATTTATTCTAAACGCCACTATCATTGATAAATAGTAAGGTCAAATATATAATTTTCCACCAACCCAACACCCCGATAATTAATAAACACTTTCATAAAATTGAGTATCGAAATGTCAACTTTTTCATTGTTGCTGCGTCTAAAGATGAAGTGGGTCCGCCTGTTTCAATTGTTTTCTTTTTTCTGTCAAGAGACCAGGACGAAAACTATGCTTCAAAATACTACTTATGAGTTTGATACAGCAGCCCTCCTCTTCCCCTGCTGCACTTGTTGACGCACTCGTCATTCTACTACTTTACGCAAAGAAACAAACCATTTCCTTTGGAGAATCAAACAAGCGTCAATATTCTTGTAAAATAAAACTAAACTTACTGTGAATTGGTGATAAATACATTATTTTGTAATAAAATGCTCATAATTATATCGATCAAAATAAATATTATAAATACAACCTAAGAATAATATTTTAACAGTATATTAAGTACGATTATACATCAATCACGAAAGTAAACTGAGCCACTACTCGCCGAGGGAAACGCTGCTTCCCTCTCACCGATGAGGGCCAGACAGAGCCGTAAACAAACCAATGACAGAATAAAGAGCGAGACTAGCTACCTGGCTGGTCAGTTTGAGTGAGAAAGAATTGCTGCCATATCAACCATTATTAACAGTATCCTTATTGGAGAGGTTTCTAATCATAGTAATAGGCTTAAACATTATTTTCCTCTTATTTTTTTATTCCCTTTTTAATTCTATGGAAGCATTGCTTCCTTTGCTTCCATTGAATAAACGCCACTGGTGGAAACATTGTAAAATAACTTGAGTGCTAGAAAAGGAAAGGTGTTGGCAATCCCTAGTCACAATTAATTGAGTTTGAAACGTGTTGCTAATAAAATTAATTATTTCCTAATGGCTTTGAAATGTATAATAATACAGTGTAAAAACATTGTACAATAATTTAAAGTAAGTGATAGTGAAGGAAGCCAACCTGAAAGGATAGTTAGGCTAAGCCTAGATAGAAACAAACACTCTTCTCTCTTCATTTCTTATTACACTTTTAACACTTCCAACTTCTTCATGGTTACACATAGTTTTAATTTTCAGAAATATTCCTTTTTCATGTAAAGTGACACATAAAACAAATAAAGATATTATATGGAACTACATGCTTGAAGAATTTGAAATATAACTGAAAACTTGCACTGTTGCCAAATTGATGGATGAGAATGAAGGCTTTATTACATATATAGATAGCTTGCTGAAAAATTAAAATAGCTATAAGACTAACAAAGACATTAATTGAAATAATCAAAGTTTTTTTATAATTTTGTTGTAATCTCTGAGAATCACATTAACAATCACCGTTCTGATACCAATCACAACAACTATATGCTCCTACATTTAATTCATCTTATGTAAAAATATCAACAACTAATTTAGCTTAATTTTACTAATCAAAACACATTAAAATTAAATATTTTATAAAGTAAGTTGAACATAACCTACTTCTACATTTAATTCACCATGTAAAAATATCAACAACTAAGTTAGCTCCAGTTCCTTACCATGTTAACACCCACAATAAAGACGTTGACTCCTGCTACACCACCAGAGTAGTCAGAGCACTCCCTACAGCCGCTTGCATCAACTCTTAGCTCAGGCAATGGGAACTTGCACATCAATGAGTAACCAAATCCATAATACCCCCTGGTTTAAACCTGAGATGAAATTAAAACTAAAAATAGTTTGATTATTTACTTATTAATTTTCAACAAGCTATTTATCCAAGCCTCCATCTGTTACACAAATTTGACAACACTGCGAGTTTCCAGTTATATTCCAAATTCTGCAAGCGTGTTGTTCCATATTATATCTTTCTCTTTATATGAAAATGGAATATTTTCTAAAATTAAATCAATGTGTAGCCTGGAAGTGTGAAGTGTTAAAAGTGTAAGAAGAAATAAGTGTGTTTGCCATACTTGTTGCTTAGCATTGATGATTGTACTGCTTCAAATTGCCAAGAGTACTGTACATGCTTGAATTTGATAACATTAAACTTGGAAGCAAAAGTAATATAGATATAATTTGTGTAGTCAGGCCGTTATTGAAACGGAAATAATTTTAGAATAGAAAAGGTGATTAGATACGGCAGGCTAATTTTAAATTATGATAGTGAACAGAAAATGTAATCTGGAATGCCAGTAGGCTTAGGCTAAAGTTTTATATAAAATAAACTGAAAAATAAAGCCTTTTTAATAAAAACTAATGTTTAGTATCTTAATATTTCCATTTGGGTCCTTTCGCCTTGACAGCTTAGTTAAGAGTGGGTTCAAAAGCCGTCTTGCTATTAATATCTGTGCTTGTGATTGCACCATCATCAGATTGAGTAGAAAAAAAAACAATAAAAGAACATAACAGACCTTTCAATTCTATTGAGATGTATGCTGATAATATGGAAAAGAGCTCTGTTTTTAATCATTAATCATTCAATCAATTACCAGCACACCTACCTAGATGATGCTGGATTAGAAAGTGTTGAGTTGTTTAGATAAAACACCAAAAGTCTCAAAACATGTTTTTTAAAACTAGCTTTTACTGCCACAGCCGGTTTCTTAGGGTAAATAGATTAATATTTCTGAGTATTTCTTTTTTTCACTTTTATAATTTATGATGGACTGCTGTAGTAAAGTAAATCTTTACTAATATCCCCTCCCTGTCGTACAGGCGTAAATGTATGTTTTTAACTTTGCGCCAAAGCAGTACTGACGCAATTTGACGTCCAGCTTCGACTTTACTTCTAAGTGTTCTGACATCTATCAGCCACTGTTGGAATTTAATTCTTGTTCGTTTTCTTTGAACAGTAACTATTCAAGCTTGTTCTGCCATCTTTCATGCACATGAATAATCTCTGTACAGTCGCGTTGCACCAGGTTGAAATGAAATTTGAATATCGTTATTTGTTTTCTTGGCTGTTTCCTGGCAACGACGGTTGTTTCTTTCTTCGCAACAAGTCCATGAAAAGCTTGAAGGTGAGGGTAGTAGTAATAGTGGTAGTGAATACATTGAAAGTCCAGAAAATAATGCTGTTGAAACCCAAGAATAAAATGAATATACTGATGATGATCTGCCTCCACCGCCAAAACAACCTAGAGCCTGTGCCGAACTGCAAAAAAACAAACAAAACCACTCACTACAGCAACTGAAAAACTCACCGCTCAATTTAATTTAATTTATTACCTTGAGCACAAGACAAATCTAGATAGCACTTAAAGTTGCAGGAATTTATAAAAGAAAGTATTTTATTCAATAAGTAAAATTTATTTTACATAACATACATATAATTTAATACACAGACATATTTGTTAAACAAAGGTAACTTGCACCATTTGGATACAATAATATAGTTAATATAACAAAATAAATAATACAGGACTACACAAAGTTTGATAAGAATCATAAGATCTCCCATTGGCTCTGTCACTGTCGCATTTCTTTTATAAAAGTTATTGGGTAAAAGAAATATAATGGAACACACAGTCTGACAACTTAGCTAGGCCAGTAGCATATCTGTCTACTGAGGGTCCTGGGTTTAAATCCCGGTATGAGTGAAAATTTTATTATTGGTGAAATAACAGACACGCTACAGACTGAGCAAAGGTGCTGGACACTATTTTGCGAATCATATTCAATTGAATGTACTTTCTCTCTCTCACATCATGTATTCAGTTAAAACTGTAGATAAGCTACCTTTCAGGGTGAACAGAGTATACATTAGTAGATGACAGTTCTTCCAATGCAAACTGGCTCCAATAATGCTGGCAGGCCAAGATGGCTGATAGTATATTAGAAACAGTAATTTGACCACTTGGGGAAAGTAATAAAAGTGAGAAGGAAGGAAAGATTCTTCTTTGGATGGTCCTATTGAACTGGTGGGTGTTGAGTGCGGCGATGTTTCCTCATGTCTCCCTTCTGAGCAAACGCTCGATTGCACACCTCACACAGGTAAGGCTTCTCACCTGTGTGCGTGCGGATGTGCAAGCGAAGGGCATTCCATCGTGAGAAGGCACGTCCGCAGTATTGACAGTGGTACCTGAAACACAGACACAAACATGCTTATTAATCCATCAAAACAACCTAATAGCTGAATTCATTTTCTTTCTGAAAACCTCCCTGTCAAATGGAATGCAACCAATCATCAACTGTTTCCAACCTGTGACCAGGTCAGTTTAATAAAATGCCTCCATCTTCCTCTAATCTTTCACTGTTCTTCTCCACAGACCTTGAATATCTTTCAGAATTAGAGGGATTTGATGGTACCATACCTAGTCCAGGTCAGGGGTGCAGAATATGTCCGAACGCGCAAACGAGGTTGGGGGGAAATTAAAGCAGTCCTGGAGAAATTTGGGGCAGGGAAAAGTCCAAAAATTTTGTTGACGTTTTTAGTAAATTCTGGTTCTGATATGGTTGTTTCATTTGTATCAAAAACTAAGGCTGATGGATGATGTGCAACACCCGACACTATCAGTATGTGCCATGGTGAGGCAGTGTCAGTGTAAGCACAAAGAGTTTTGGTGACTAGGGGCTAAGATAATGTATCAGAGCTCTAGGTAAGAAGTCAGAGGTTGAGATAAGGGGCAAAGGAAAAATCTAATAATTCAACCTGGTTAATGGCGTGATTGAGTGATGAGTCATCAGTCACCTACCTTACTGCAGGTGTTTGGTAGCTATGGCGGGGGAGGTTAGGGAAGGGTGAATGACGTTTTGTTTTAGTTTGAATTCAGTCCCCTGTTATATCGCAGTCTAATTGTACGGCGATGTGCGCGCACCTTATTTAAACTTGTGACATGCTTATTGTAATAATTGTGTAGACATGAAATTGTTTTTAGTGGACCTATTAAGTTTTGTACATTGTAAAATATATAAATGTTTATAAAAAATTATATGGTTTAGTGAAACAAATGTTTATTATGTCGACTTTTAAGAGCAAACAAGATGTCAACTGTGTTTAATGTGAATGGCGTGGCAGACGTGATAAAATCGGACATCCCCAAGGAAAACCTGTGAAGTAAGGATCAAGGGAGTATTGCAAGTTTTGTAAAACATAAATTATGTGATCAGGAAAAACTCATAGTCGTAAATAGCGATAGTGTTTCCCCTAGTGTCGTGGATAGTGAAAGGACCTTACAGTAGTGGCGAGTCTATGATAAAACGAAAAGTCTATGAAGATCAACAATTAAACCCAGGCCTGCCAGAATTACACTTCAATGCCTCTTACTCTCAAGATATAAAATAAAATGTTGGTACCGGTAAGCCTACTGGTATCAATGAACAATTAATAACAATATGTAATGCACACAAGGTAATGGGAAGGTTGCCATTTCTAGGAGACAACTCATTTTTTTATAAGGTAGGTATTATAAAAATGTATTTAAATTTGAATTTTCCAAACTATGTAGTAGGTAATAATCCTTATTACCTTCAGCCTCTATAAAATATCCAAAGTTTCATTTTGAGTGATATGGTTTTCGAGGAAATTTTTTATGAAAATGTTATGTTCTGGGGAAATATTGGATCTCGGAACATATTCTGCACCCCTGGTCCAGGTAAAATATATAAAATAGGAAATAATCCAGACTATTTCAGAAGGGTGTACAATAAATGTTGAAACTGACTTCTTGATGCCGGCGTGCATCATCCTGTGCTGGTAGAAAACACCAGAGGTGAGGAACGCCTTTTGACAGACAGGGCACTTGAAGGGGCGCTCTTTAGTGTGTTTGGAGCGTCGGTGGTTATCTAGGTCTCCTTTCACATTAAAGCCCTGCCCGCAGATCTCACAGCAATAGGGGTGCTCCTTGGTGTGCGTGCGCCTGTGGGTGTACATACCCGCACTCTGCCTGAACGACTTCCCACACACGTCACACGTATACGGCTTCTCGCCTGTGTGCTGTCGCCGGTGGATGATCAAACCAGAAATATGAGATAACACCTTAAAACAAACATTTTAAAAACAACTTTAGTAACAATTTCGACAAACTTATTTGTGTTAAACTTTAAAGTTTGGAAGAGACGTGTATGATTCTGGGATTTTTTAAAGTATTTTGTGTAGTGGGTTGTCTTACTTGATTAAAAAACATTCCCCTTTCAGCTATTATAAATATTATTGTACGGTTGTCAAACATTAAGATATGTTTGTTTTGTGACATCACCTCTTTGTAACATTGCAACGCTTACCAGGAGGGCCACATGCAGCTTCCAGCATCCTCCGCCTAACTACCTTAAACCTAGCACAGACTTACCACCCACCCCCACATTAATCAGTTTGCGATTTTTTTAATTAAATTGGAAACTCATTTTGGGGACAAGATAAAATTTTAAACACAAATATAAACACATTTAATAGCATGCATATTTAAATAATATTTTGGGATATTTACTAATCACTTCCTGAACTGATAATAACAGCACACAACTTACAAATTAACATAAATTTAGAAAAGATACAGCACCCAAGCCCATGTCCATAAAGTCATCACTTAGAGAGGAAGCTCCAGTTTCACCCAAAGATAAAGTTTTCAGCCACACAGGGAATCGAACCAGGAACCTTGAGCACAATATGCAGATGTACTAGAGGGTTAGCTAATGTGACAGAATCTAAGGAATTGGTACCAAGAAATGAGAATGAAGTGTTTTATCAAGATTTAGTTCAAATAGAGTGATTTTCACCTTGCCACATTCGTCGCACTCAAACTTCTTCTTGAGATGTTCCAGCTTTATGTGCCCAAGAAGCTGCTTCTTCTGCTCGAAAGTGTCGGGACAGAGTTCGCATTCATAGATCCCATCAGACCCTTGCAACCAAAGACCACACTCGTGTAGCTTCTCGTGATCCCTCAAACGGTGGATGTGGAAACTCTCCCAGAGCTTGAAACCTCGGCTGCACACCTGCCCACATCAACCACAATAGTAAATGATAAGTGTCATATAGTCATGATGAATAGTTTGTTAAATTTTTTTTAAATACTATTTTTTCAAATTTTTTGTGATTTCCTCAATGATTACATAAATTTTGAAGCATAGCAAACATGTTCTATACAAACTTTATGCCACTTTAATAAAAATGGGTAATTACTGCTTAATCCATTGACCTAGTTTTCGTTCTATCAAAACTCTTCAGGAGGGAGTGTAAAACATCCAACACAACATCCTAATAGAAGAAGTTATGTTACGTATTTATCAATCTCAACTGAAAATTTCCGATAATATGAATCCTAGTTCAATTGGAGGGTAAAGATTGATTTTCTACAAGATGGGAACCACTAGTTCTTTGTACAAGGGTGGCAATATAAAGTGTGAGTTGTGTTTATATTTTCAGAGTAAAAGCCATGTTTGAATCCCTTGAATCATTAATGAGATACGAGGATTTAAACAAATTTAAATTTAAAGATTAGTAAAAAATTAATTTTTCAAATTTTGATTATTTTTATAGCTATTTTGATACTATTTATTTAGCCCAATATCATTATTGACCAAACCTAACAACTAGACCCCAGACAGTTAATTTACCATTTAATAGGAACAAAATCAATATTTTGGGAGGGAAAATCAAACCATTGGACAAAGTTAACTTCTTTTGCTTATCATACTTTCTAAGATTGAGATTCAACCTCAAAGATTGAAAGTGGTTTTTCCTTAAAGAATTAATTATTTTTGAGTGAACTTAGTAGCCCAAATCAATAAAATGTGATCCACACCTCACATAGAAACACAACAGGGATGGTGAACATATGGCTGCTGTTATGAAGATGGTTTGGGTTGGAATGTGTACGCCTGTGGACATCTGCCTGCGTGAAGTTAGAGAACGTCTCTGGGCATGACCGACACAAGAAGGGCTTTGAGCTGGTATGACTCTTGCGATGAGTATTGAGGATCTCTGCAGAGGCGAAGAAAGTCTCACAGTATTCACAGACAAACAGTTTGGTGGCACACACCTCTTCCACTCTTGTACTGCCTCCTTCGGAACCAGAGAAGTGTGCCTGGGTAATAAGTTAACATCAGTTTAGCAACAATTAACAACATTTATTAGGATAAACTGTTTAATATTATAAGATTAGATAGCTAAGGATAGAAAATTTAAATGTTTACCTTAAGTATAGTTTTACATGCTACATGAACTGCATGAGGGTGACTATAATACCATCTAATTTTCATATGAAGAGTCTTTTAGAAAGTACAACTTTTTTTTTGTGGGCAAAATTGATAGCAATTTACTGTATTATTTGACCACTACCTCCTCGGCAGCTCCCCACCAAACAAACTTTTCTTAAACCTTTCCTAGTATACCTCTACACTTAGCATCTGATTCTTGCTTCTTGCCTTTCTTTAATTTAGTTCTCTTTCCTTTTCATTTTTAAGCTTACACACCCTTATCCTTCTTTCTTGCCTTACTCTCTTTCTCCTACATTCCTATTTCATCATGTCTGCCACCAGCAACCTCTGGTCTCTAAATACAATACCTGTTTAGCATATCCAAACAAACAATATCAGAGATTATTCCAGAAGTGTATGACGCGCTGATTGAAGTATTAATAGAATATAAAAAAGTAAGTGCATATCAGATTATAATTCAATAACTTTAATCTCTGAAAATACCTTAAACATTTTGTTAACAGTTTATATTCAAAGTTTGAAATAATCTAGTATTGGTGTTTCTTCAGAGTTTATGAGCTCAGAATCAATTTGAGAAGTAGGTAATGGGAGAATAGGTTCCGGGGATGTATGTGGGGAGGATGTCGTGGGTGGTAGAGTTGATGATGGACGAATAGGGGTCGGGGGAGTTGGAGTGGAATTGGCTGGATAAAGATAAGGTGACAACAAGGTTGACTTTGTAGACGATGGTGATGACGATGAAGCATGTGAACTATAGTAGCCAGCAGTGTAATATCCTTGATGAGTGTCAGCGAATCGTCCAGTATCTGCCACAAACAATATGTCCAATATGGATTTTTTGACATAAGGTAAAGTGTTCAAGTCATATTTCCACAATTCATTTGCTACGTGGTCCCCAAACGATGCGTAGTGATCAATGAGCTCTTCCTATATCCTCCTTTAAATATCATATGCACTCTTCAGCTTACTCTCATGCATTTTTTCATCAAATGCACGGCGTTTACTCGTTCGTTGAGAAAGTTCTGCTAAATAAGAAGTTGGTGTTGAAGTAACTGCACTATGTGAAGTTGAAGTTGATATTGTGGCTGTGCCTACAGTCGATGTACTAACGTTCGAATTATCTTGAGTCTCTTCAAGAAGATCTTGTACATTCTGAAACAATGACGAACTTTATACATTTTTTGTTTTTATTTCAGATACCCTCTTCAGAAGAACAATGGTTAGCAATTGCTGAAGATTTTAAAAAGTTGTGGAATTTCCCTCACGCATTGGTCACTATGGATGGAAAGTACATTATGATACAAGCACCATGGCACAGTGGAACTGAATTTCACAATTACAAGAACTTTTTCGGTATAGTATTGTTAGCTTTAGTGGATACAAATTATACTTTTGTATATGTCAACGTTGGGTTCCCTGGTAGAGTATCAGGTGGGGGTGTCTCCAAAAACACACAATTATATCGAAAGTTAGAAAACAAAGGACTGAATGTACCAGAACCAAAAATATTACAATTTCCATAAGCTATAGAAGTTCCTTACATGATTTTAGCAGATCAAGCATTTGAATTAAATAATCACACCATCAATCCATTCAGAGGATCTCCACCGAGTGGTTCAATTGAAAGAATATTTAATTATCGCTTGTCCAGCGCCCGCTGATTCGTAGAGAATGCCTTTGGAATAGCTAGTTCAGTATTTCGAGTTCTTAGAAAACCAATATTACTAAGACCAGAGATATAAGAAGGTTGTTTTAACAGTGATGTATCTACATAATTTTCTACGTAAACGATCTGCCTCAAGGAATCTTTACACACCAAATGGAACATTCAACAGAGAAGAAAAAGGACAGCTCATTCCAGGTAGATGAAGGAATAACCAAGAATCCAATACACTACAACCTATTGGTAACACACCTAGAAGAGCAGGCAACACGGCCATAAAGATACGACAACATCTAGCTGAAAATTTTGCAACAAACGGTGCAATTCCGTGGCAAAATAACTATTAAAATTAGTTAAGATATATTTAGGGCAAGGAATTCAAATAATATTTTGTACACAGTATAATGTACACAGAGCTATCAAATAACACAGTAGGTAAGTATTGGTTAACATTACGCCTTGTGTTCTTCGATAGCAAAGCAAATTGTAGTTATGTTTTTGTCCATAAGAAATTTAAACCATGTATACGCAAACCATTTTGATGTGTAGATATCGTCTGCACCCATAAAATAATGTTGTATTTGTGATTTTAACTAAGGTAGCAATTGAAATGAGCACCAAATTTAATAAATGCTCACCAAAATATCTGAGCAAATTTTGAAGGTACTTCATATATTAACTATATGTACAGTACAAATACATTAAATTATGATAGTATGATGCTTCACTTCTATAATTTGTAATAAATACATATCTGATCCAGTAACTCTGCTTTTTTTTCTCTCTTGATTTCTCCCGTCTGTAAGATCCCAAGAGCGAAGACTTTTTTTTTCAGTTCTTTAACGGGAATATTTACTTCGACGGAAATTTCACTACATGCATCCTTTCTGTTATTTTTATTATAATATTCTGAACTCTTCGCATTCCATAATAAACAATTACTCTCATAAAGTCGAATTACTTAACGTAGAGATTCGTTGTCGTCCATGGTACGTGTGAAGTGCGGAGCGAGGCAACAACAGACCCGTCCACACGAGACATTCCGCTCATAGTGAGGCGCCTTTGAGCCCGACTAGTTTACCAACAAGCACACGGCTCGCAACACATGTGCACCGCGCATGTCTCAGGGCAAGTATATCAGGTACGGACAGTGAAGAGTCGTGTGAAGCGAGCTGCCTTGCACTGTCCGTACACAGCTTTAGATGAACACATTGCTCCATCCATCTAGTGTCATACAGTTTTACCATGCAAGCTGCCATAGAAAATAAAAATTGTAGCTAAATATGAACATTTTTTTGCAATGGCAATCACATTTAAGTTGTGGTAAATCAATTGTGTGGGGTTTGGCTATTAAGTTTAGTATGACATTATGATGGGCTAAACAACCAATAAGCAGCGTAGGAACTCTTAAACAAATTCAAAGATAAAATTTGAATATTTATATTTATTTTCCAAATTTAGGATTCAAGTGTTCTAAGAACCCATCACTAACCCACATGCATGGTCAGAAATGTTCTTAATTTTTTGACTTAGAAAAACCCAGAACATATGATATCCCAAATTGGATTTGTTGGGAGGGAGAGACAGAGAGAGAGAGACAGACAGACAGACAGACATAGCTCTGTTAAACCCATTAAATCAAGAGACTCCTGGAAAATCAGGACAAAGGGAATCCCTATTTGTGTCTATCTACATGAAATGATCCAATAAATTACCTTGGTGTGCATAATGGTTTGGCTGATATCGGGGAATATGGCCTGGCAAGTGTTGCAGCGAATACACCGCTGGGATCCCACCTGCCCATGCTGAGACCTCATGTGGCCACTTAGTTTCCTCTGGGTAGCGAAGCTTGTTTCACAGAAATTACACACATACATCTCTTGAGGGGATTTGTGATCAGGTTCCTTAGTGTCCATCTAGACAGCCAAAATCCAAATCACATAGGGAACCACACTGTGCTGACCAAAAGCACTATTTAACCACAACATTATGGCTGAGATATGATTCTTTCATGAACCCCTAAGCCAGTACTTAACAAAGGGGTTGTTGTGAAAATTTATAATCAATTCCACAGGTGTTGCACAGTAAAAAATATTGTTTTAGTCTGTGACTTGTGGTAGGAGAATGTACTATGAACAATCCATAGTTAGGAAAAAATAGATTATAGTTAAATGAAAAAGCCTCTTATACCTGAAATGGTGGAAAATATGCTCAAAATGGGATACATTGGTTTTGTTTATCTTCTCAGGGACTTTTTATGAGTGAGCTGGAAAGTATAATCTAAGTTTGTTCCACATGTAAGTTGTTCTGAGTAGTGGTGGCACATTAAGTTCAGGCAGGATCTGAGTTTCGAGTCCCTGTTTAGGGACATGTTTCAAGTAGGTCTATAAACAGAAGCTATTGGGCAGTAATAAATCAGATATTATGTTAAAAGCTTTCATGGAAAAAATGCTTGTCAACCTGATACTAAATTGTTGGCGGTAATCAGAGTTGTGTTGCTATTCATAAGTTAATTTTTAATATGTGTGCAAAACACAACATTTCTCGCAAGGTGGATGTTAAATACATTCAAGACAAAAAAACAATCTTACCTTTGGAAGCTCTTCACACTTATACGCCCCATTATTCTCATCACAACGATGATTTTCCAGTGTGTATTGAGAGTCAAAATCTTCTCCGCAATTTTGGCAAGTTAATGCTAAGTTAGCATGGATCTGGCTGACATGACGGAACAGCAACAACTCACTACCGTACTCCTTGTGACAAATATCGCAATAATTCTCCCTGGCGCCATCATGAAACTGTTGGTGGAAAAGATATCTCTCCCGTTTGTAAAACAGTTTTTCACAAATCTTGCACCTGTAGGTCTTGTCTCTCTGCCACTCCCCCCTTCTTGAGAATTCTCTACCATTGGTTGTTTGTTCACTCCGATGGTGTACAAAATGTTTCTCAAGTCCCCTTCTGTCGGTCAAGTTTGTATCACAAAGGATGCAAGGATAGTTACCGGACACAGCGTGCGTCAATGAATGCTCAAAACTAAAACTAACAGTGGAGCATAACTCGCCACACACCCGGCAGATGTAGATCGTGTCTTTGCTTTCTTCAAAATTGGTATCTTTAGACTTGCTCCCTTTCTGATCATCATCCGAATAATTGTCATCCTCCATCTCCTCCTCAGAGTCTGTTTTGTTCTCATGATTGCGCCAATGATAATTCGCAATGTCGACCATGCATTCCATTTCTTCAGCATCTTCTAATTCTTTTGGTGCCTTATCCAAAACCTTTATTGTTCCATTTACACATAAAGGGCAGTTATGATGGTCTGAAGGGTACTCAATCCTTTGGGGCTCAATCAACTTGTTTGGAGACCATTTAGATAATACCGTTAGACGTTCCTCTGCTTCTATGCAAGACTCTGCAAACTTATGACAAGTTATTAGTTTGTCGATGCAGGATGAACATAATTGCTTAGGTAAGGTGTCTGTGATATTAACCTGAAATAAATCAAAAATATTTTATACATACATAGAGAGCAACAAGCTGAAATAACCCAAACAGTGAAAAATATCGCTAGTGATATATAAAAAAAAAAGGGAGTAGATTGATACGGTACATTATTTGTTTTACAAATTACATCTTAGCTAATTACCCATTTATGCTATCTTCATTTAATTACACTTATGTGTAAGGGGTATGGAGTGTAGAATTTAGAAAAAATGTACTCATGTTTGCATGGAGGGAAAGTGGGAAACAATTAAGGGAAGATGAACCTCCGTTCACCTAGTCAGGATTCGAACCTCAACCTCCCTGTCAGACTATACAGGCTTGACCTTTAATCTGCATGCCCACCAATTTGTAAGTGTGCCACCATGAAGTCTACAGAATAGTAGACCTAATATTTTACTATGTGTGGATGGAAATTAAACATTCATAGCATTGCATTCTTTCATATTTATATTTAAGTTTAAATATAAATTGCCACAATTAGCAAAGTAATCCCAAATGAAAACAAAGTTAACTTTCATATTCTGAAAATTGAAAAATTACACCTGGACACGGGAATCGAACCCGGGACCTTTGGCTTGGTACGCCAATGCTCTAACCACTGAGCTATCCAGGATTCGTCCCGTGCCCAGGGTCTTCACTCATATTTTAAGGCAGAGTCTATGATGGACTTAGCGGAAATCGTCAGCTACAATTATGTGATTTTATTTAATATCACGAGCTATCAGATAACGCAGCCATCTGCAACTCGGTAGTGGCTTATTGCCATATGTACAATTATTATAATTGTATGGGAATGCGTATATATTAAGATTAAATAGCCAGAGCTATATTAATGGTAATTACATCAGCTAGATATCATATTCTGAAAATTGAAAAATGACACCTGGACACAGGAATCGAACTCGGGACCTTTGGCTTAGTACGCCAATGCTCTAACTAAAGTTAACTTTATTTCAGCAAAATCAAGAATATTACATACTTAGAGCATTTGTCAGATTAACCTACACTGTCACTATACCTGTAATGTAGCATCGAGATTCCTAACATGTTTTTCTGGTAGCCTACATGCACTCCAACTGGATCTAAAGGTCTACATTTTACCTTTGAAAAAATACTGAGTAAGAAGATAAAATTATAGAATACCAAACAAAATTATATTAGAATAACATACACTGATGGGAAGACTACAATTGATCATGTTAGCCAACTTCAAATTCTTTCCAGCCTTCCCAAAGATGTAAACAGGATTTCCAACGTGACAAGCACACAATCTGCACAGAGATTCATGATACCTCATATCAATACTTTCTAAATTTTCCAAATCCATATCATTGTCCTCAGATGAACGTTCATTCTCTGATGCAGCAATGTCAATTTTACCGACCATCTGGCCCTCATTTTGGATGCATTTTTCTATTTTAATCTTCACTTGTTTATCCTGTGCTACTGGAAAAAACAAACCAAAAAACACACAGAATTAACTGACACAATTCAGTAAATGGAGTTAAAATAACAAATGCTAAGTTTGATTTAGATGTTTGTTGCCATATTTTAAATATAAAACCAGGGTAAGCCACCATCTTAACATATAGGGCTGTATGCAATAACTAAGTGGATACTTAGTGGACACTAGCATGGGTTTGCTTACATCATCATAGGTTAAAAGGTGGAGCGATAGTGTTCTTGGGACCACACTATCGCTCCACTAAGCATTCACTATAATATGTTCTTGCATACCACCCATAGAGATAGTTTATAAATAAACAATCAATATATATAGCTGCCATCACATTATATCATAGAAGCAACCCAAGTTAGCTAAGCTTTAACTAAAATATCCCTAAATCCATTGAAAAGTTGGGTTCCACACATCCCCTCCACCTGTTTCTTTTTATTTGACAATAGATATACCCATTTGAGATCCTGCAGACAGCTCTTGGCTGCTTTATTTATGGAGGAATATCAACCCCTAGTTCTTTATTATTATTAGTAGTATTTAGAGGTACATCGAAACAATGAGGTCATTAGGGCCTCCTAGTTCTTTTTTTTTCATGTTTTAAAATTCAATCTAGCAAAAGCACAAAAAGCTAATTTTTCTAGAGGGGAGAGGGTTCTGCTAGAATTTCTTTACTATACCTACCTAACTTTTAGTCAGTAAAAATTTGTGTATGTATTTATAGATCCACCCCTTTAGGAGGGGGAGGGGTTGGGTGGGTCAAATTACAGGGGGGTCACCCTTACCATCTAGGCCTTAACCTAAAAATATTTCTCTCCAAGACATAATGTAAGTTTTTTTTTCATTAGTAGATACAAGAACACTTTTAAGTGTGTTTTGGTGACTTTGCCCATGGGCTACTACCAGTAAGTAGTCTAAAAAAACGTATAAAAGAGATGTTTAAGAAATACTTGTAACTTGTAATCAGATTGGATAACATTATAATGAGAGTCAAACAAGTCTAATTTACATTGTTGGGAAGAATCCTGACTATGAGTCAGAATTGCCAAAAACAATAAACCAACCATCTGCTGGATCTATATTTGCATTAATTGATACACAAATTAAATAAATTTAAGTGCCCAGCTTTTTTTGCCAATTAATAAAAAAAATATTTAAGGAAGTATTCTTCAAAATGTATATTAGTTTAAACAATTTACAACAATGGCCTCGAGTGAAATAACTATAAATAAAATGCATAACTATTCAGTTATTAAGTACCTATTTTAAAAATATGCCAATAAATTAATATTCGAAGAAAGGCTATAATCTTAAGCTTTTAGCAGGGATCATTCAATGTCAATGCATATTACATTTATTCGCACATTTTGAATCACGCTCATGGCCTACTAATATAAGATTAAGTAAATATATAATTGAGAAATACAAGTGTGGCCTTGGAAAAATATATTTTTAGTTTTAGAAGAGAAAAGATTTATGTCCCTCACCTCTTAAAATTGGTTTCACAAAACTGGCCGACATAGTTCTGGTTTTATGTGTAAGATCATTCTAAACAATTAATTTAAAATATTTTCCCAGCATTAACATTATTGAAATATACAAATAACATTGAAAATTGGGTGCGCTCTAGTATCATGAAGAACTAAATTATAAATTTCGTTGTTTCATGTTTTCTCTTTTTTTTATGAAAGTCTGGAAATATCTATTAATAAAGTGAAAAAAATCAGTTTGTAAATTATTTGGTAATAATAGTATTAATCTATTTTATTATATTAATAAAAAACACATGCTACGTTCATAGAAAATAGATTTCTGAAGTAACTTTCATAGCTGTGCTTACGATTGTGTAAAAGTATCGATACTTCACTGATATCGATATTTTTCTTTTTTTTGATACTATTACTTTTTTGATCAATAATTTTACTCAGCGGCCAGAATAGCGCCACATCCACAATAATTAAACCAAATAAATTTTTTGCAGTCCGCTTACTCAGCGACTAGAATAACGATTGTTAAGTTATATTTTGGAAATCACTCTTTTAGTACAAATTTGTGATGGAATTATCAAAGTGAAAAATAAAAGAGAGACTGTTTAATGAGGATTCAACGACCTTAACGTCTTCAAAAGCCAAGAACGGGTGTATACCATTACATCGCAAGTCCATTACTTCGCATGACCATTACATCGCGTTTTTGGTACAAATACATTGCAGGTCCATCACCTCGCATTTCCCCCACCTCTCTACACACAGCTAACCCTACTCTGACGTACAACCAATAGGATTGAAGGGGCGTATATATACAATTACATCGCATGTCCATTACATCGCGTTTCGGTACAAATACATTGCAGGTCCATCACATCGCATTTCCCCCACCTATCTACACACAGCTAACCCTACTCTGACGTACAACTAGAGATGACTTGTTGCAAGGATAGTGTGCCTGACTTTCCCCTCTAAAGCTATCCAGGAATCGTCCCGTGCCCAGGGTCATTCTTCACTCATATTTTAAGGCAGAG
>CABFWO010000655.1:103747-177465 GCA_902155825.1 Timema genevievae | reverse complement strand
ACACTATCCTTGCAACAAGTCATCTCTAGTTGTACGTCAGAGTAGGGTTAGCTGTGTGTAGAGAGGTGGGGGAAATGCGACGTGATGGACCTGTAATGTATTTGTACCGAAACGCAATGTAATGGACATGTGATGTAATTGTATGTATATACACGCCCCTCCAATCCTATTGGTTGTACGTCAGAGTAGGGTTAGCTGTGTGTAGAGAGGTGGGGGAAATGCGAGGTGATGGACCTGCAATGTATTTGTTCCCAAAACGCGATGTAATGGTCATGCGATGTAATGGACATGCAAGAACATTGCAAACCAAACTGTGGCAAACAATGAATTTTTTCCCATCATTAATAGGAGTTAAAATAAAGGAGGAACCAGCCATTTTTAACGTGATAGGATCAAGCGTTCAAGGGACGTCGCAAAAACCATCAGTCTGGCTTCCTTGAAATGTATGTGGTTATAATGTATCTGAACTATGTCGATTACCACAACAATGAGGGTTTGCTTTGACCTTGAACCAACCAATAAGAGCACCGCACACCTCGCACAACCTTTCACAAAAACAAACCACTTTGTTTCTTGTGTCTGGTTGGAGTGAAGTGCGGAGAGTGGGGTCCTCGTCATGTACGCTCCCGTTTCTTTATATGAGTCTGTTTCTACAACTTGTGCAATGTGCAGAGATAAGAGTGAAGAGTGATGTCACAAAAAAATAATTAATAATGATAATGTTTCACCACTTTTAAATACATATACTGAAATCTACTGAATTTTTGACGTTATTGCTACTGATTTGTAGGGTACTAGTGTTGGCAACACTGGTAATGTGTGCTCTCTTCGGTAAGCACGCCCCTTAGATACGAGAGCGCTAGCAACCATTTATAATCTTTGCCCCTAGAGTTCGATTCGGTACAAACTTCCAGCTCGTGATATATATGTGATCTCTGGCTTGGTAATCAAAATAAACACGTGATACACGATAATCCCAAGAATAAGATTTGATAATCTGAATTGAGAATAAAGTAATAATAAATGCTGATTGCGAAAATTTACTAGCTATCAACAATTTTTTCACTCATCATAAATAAGGTGGTTTATACTGTATGTACATTAATAACATATTGCATTTATGAACGTCTTTGTTATTTTTAACTCCCTATAGTTATGTTTGTGACCAATGATTTAATTATTATGTTTAGTTTTTATTTAAAAACAATTTTTTACAGTGATGATACCTCATATTGAACAACTAGATGATTAATAATTTATTTACAAACTTTTTGTTTTTGTCTTGTAATTAATAGCACTATAAAGTGAGTTAATGTTCGTTTTAGTAAAAATATAGTTTCACATAAGAAAGAATGAAGAAATTCTCTATTCATATATTGAACAATTTATTCTTATGAACAAATTATGCAAGGAATTGATTAATTGGTCTACTAAAGCAACAATTAACCAATAACAACAAATTAAATAACCTAAGACCTGCTTTGGTGGGCGCATGGAATTAAGGCCCTACTCTCGTAATACACTAGACTGCTGAAGACGGGCAGATCGGGGCTAAATTCTGGTTGAGATTACTGAGGATGTTTTTCTCTAAATGCTTTTACACTCTCTCTACACAAATGTTGACCGGTATTATTATTATAAAATTTAACCTTCCTAATCCCTAACACACTACTGTAAAGGTGTATCATATAGCTCTAACGGGTAGTAAAATGGGGTGCTAAAGGAAAAAACTAACCTAAGAAGCTGAATATCGGTTGGCAATGTTTTTTTTAGACACATGACACATTTATAACTGTAAGCCTAGCCCAAAGAATTACCATGACAATAGAAAGGATTGAAGAGGGAAAAAATTCTTTAATTGGGTTTTCTATGTCATATTTTGAGAAATTAACTATTTTTGATCATCTAAGGTTGAATACACATAAATAAAAGCAAATTTCCAATGATAACAAAATTAATAGCCTATTTGTAAATTTTGTAAAATGACACCTGGACACAAGAATAGAAATAAGTTCAATAAAATAATTTTTTTTTATTAATATGACTAAGAACAGATTAAAACTAACCTGAAAATCAATTGATAACATCTGGCATGATCATCAGATGATGTCACATATATGCAAATTGATGTTTAAACTACTGTACTGTGATTATTGTAAAACAAACCTAACTTTCAAAACTTCCATAGCTCTTATAATAATTGTTCTTACCCATCTTAACTTAACCTAACCTTTCATATATTGATATATTAACATTTAAAATAATATTGATAAAATAAACAATTTAATTTCCATACAAAATGATGACAACATACATCACAGAGGATCATCTAATAAGATAATGAAGTAGCTTATATTATGTTTTTTAATTCACATAAGGCTTTTAATATAGGCTACCACTTTGAAAATTAATTAAAAAAATATATTTATGATAGTAGCTACCTCACCTGCTTTGGTGGTCTCATGGTCTAAGGCCGGGGTGGGCAACTATGTTACCACAAGTGGTAAATTGGCCATAAAAGTGTGGAGAATTTGAGTTTATCAGCTCTCACATTAAAATAATATTTTTACTAACAGCATTGTGCTGGTTGTAGCTTGATGTTTCCTGCATATCATTGGAAGCATTATGAATGCTTTATGAATGAGTGATTGACGCAACAATGTCATCCATTTCCCCCCTCCACTTCACTACTTTTCCCAACACTTCGTTTCATCTCTTCGTTCAGACAAAATTATTGTCAAATTCTTCATTTAATTGTCTTACATTTTAAATCCGAACAATTTTTATCATTTACGTCTGAGGCAGTTGTAACTGAATAGTTAAAGTGTACATGTTTTGAATACACTTGTTCAAACTGTGTATGTTTTAAATGTTCGACTGTGAAATCTAATTTCTCAATTTTCAAATGGTATGGCGAATCTCCCCTCACATTCGTCACACCTGTGACTGTGTTGAAAAATGTTGCCAATCTCTGGTCTAAGGTGACACTCTCGCAATAGACTAGATTACTGATGGCAGAAAGATTGGGTTTTGAAACCTGCTTGGGTGTACTGAGGTTGGTATTTCCTAAACGGCTTCCTATTCCCCCTTCATGCGAATATGTGTACACTTCCTCTAACTTCAACTTTACTCATCGCTAACACATTAGTGCCATTAGTACATATGCATATAACCTGAAAGAGTATTAAAATGTGGTGCTAAAAAACTTTTAAACTATGTTAAGGTTTTCCTTTGTCTGTTTATAAATAACTAATTAACTTATATTTTGTTGTAAATTAATTTTAAATATTAGCGTATAATCTGAACAGGAACAGGTAATAAGACAAGGTGCTAAAAATAAATGATTAAATATTGTTTTATAACGTTATTAGTTAATAAATATAGCCTACATTTAAAAGAACCAAAACCTAATTATAAACCAAGAAGGACGGAAACTTTTTTTTTTCCGACCAGAACTTTTAAAATGTTTGTTTAGTGGACTGTAACAATAAGAATAACTGACCCAGATTAAAATAAGTCCATCTTCACCTAAAGGTAGGTTTAAGTGGAAGCAAGCAGAAATGTAAATTTTGAAAATAAGAACTCTAATAGTTTCTTATAAAACATGAGCTGATAAAGAAAAATGACACAACGAAATAGCCAAGATTTTTCTCACTAGCATAGACAAGATTATGAAAAGTGATACAACACAAAGTAAGACAATGGAGAGTTCACTTCATGGACTGAACATAATTGAGGAAATTAACAACTTACAGTATAAAATTATTATTATTATTATTATTATTATTATTATTATTATTATTATCATCACCGCGCCTTACTACCTGTTCGGGTTATACGCACTTACACTAATGTGTAATGGTAGGGTGATTGTGAGATGAAATGGAGGACCTACAGTTTAATGATAAATCTGTGCCGGGACCGAGGATTGAGCCCCGGACCCCCAGCACAGAAGTCCGACACCTTACCCCTAGACCACCAGGTCACCTACATTATAAAAGTATATAGCTTACTTTAAAACCTATACTAAACTAGGAAAAGTGATAAATAAAAAACAAAAAAAAACTTAGCACTCCGTCTTATTACTCGTTTGGGTTATACACTTAAGTACTAATTACGCTAATGAGCTAGTAATTGGGAAGGTTGAATATAGAGGAAATGAACCCACTTTTGCGTGGAGGGAGAGTGAAAACCCATTTAGGGAAAACCACCATCAGATCACCTGAGTGAGATTCGAACCTCAATCTCCTCGTCCTCAGCAGTTTAGCTCAACATAAAATTAGCGCGTTAGCTAACTACGCCACCGAGATGGGTGATACAAGTTAAAAAATGCTGTTTTTAATACCTTTAATTAATCCTGTGACCCAAATAAATGGGCACACGAACTAAACATTGAGCATGTCTATACCGTACTGTAATCTAAACTGCTATAGGATCCGCACGGTGGGTAGGCTGGGGAACATAGCTGCCACATAGCGGGAGTTTGAGCGTTACTACTATGCAAGCATACTCGGTGACTGTCAAGAATTCTGGCTTTCTGTATTGGTTGCTATGACAACTACCCTTCATGGATTGGTCGAGCATGCTATAAGCCTCCACTCCCCACCCCGACTGTGCTGACCTCAATCCTATAGCCATTTAAAACGCAGTATAGTCTGATTTGCGGGTGTCAGGATTAAAATCCTGGCCAGGTTTACTTGGTAGTAAGTTGTGACACACAAGATGCATACATAAACACAAAATATAAAAAATTTCTGGTGAACTACTGTACTGTATTTAGTATTATAATTTTTTTAGTCTGTCATACTTGATAGCAATTGTTATTTTCAATGTAGGTTACCTACAATGATTGTTTCATTTCTCGTGCTGACTTTATTGGTGGTCGGGTCGGTGCTTACCTACCAACTTCCTAATGGTGGTAAGATCTGGGCACTTTTAGTGGCTGGATCTAATGACTACAGCAACTACAGACACCAGGTAAATATAGGTAGTGTTTAACTGTGGCCTTAAAGCTGGCATAGACATTCAGTTAATTGCCAGTAGCTACTGACCAATGAAGTTTATATTTAGCATATATTTAATATTTCTTAAAATAACAGAAACGCTTGAAAATAACAAAATACATATCAATAATTTGACGTTTTCATAATTGGAATGGAATGAACTTATGCACAACTATAGTACTGGTAGGGCTGTAAGGGTTACCGCTTGGTCCTTGCTCCACACTATTTAAAAAGGTTCGAATCCCTGTTCCTACACAATATTTATAACCCTGCCCGGCTGGTGCCAGTGAAGAAACATCTGGGTTTACTCTCGGGCTTCTGGGTACCTGAGCTCAACACGGATAAAGGAAGGTTTTTTTTGTCAATTCTGAAGCATCTGCCTCGACAGTAACATTTTCAAAACTTTGATTAACAATACACACTCATCTGTTAAATAGACCAAGAAATTTATATTGCCATCTTTAGTAGAGGTGGCTATAAACTAGAATACACAAATATACCCTCTTAAGAACTAACGTAGTCATAAATAGTGACCGTTTAAATAACACATAAAAAATAGTAATAATATAAAAGTGCATTAAAATGTATTTTTTATTGGTGCTACATTATTTACTTTGTATAGGCTCATAGTCTGTAGATTAGCAGTGTTTGTTACTCAAACGGCTCTAGCCAATAATGTAACAGAAAATTAATTTCCAGGCACAATGGTTCCTGGTGTGACAGTTGGAAAGCTTCCTCAAAAACCAAAGAGTCCTGTGACCTGGTTNAAAAAAAAAAAAACTGGGTAGAGATTACCTTCTATTCCGTTAGTTCCGTGAACTGAAAGGTGGTCGGCCACCAATTGTTGTTATTCCACCAGGTGGCACTTTTCCTTATCCCTGGGTGTTTTCTAGGGATTAAGAAAATGAGGTTCTCCTCATCCTCACTCACTGGAGCACGAACACCGATGAACTTGTGTATTAATGGCTGTGCAAGTCTACAGTTTTAGATACATAATCTCTCACTTTAGTTCACACTTTCCAGAATTCTACCTCCCTGCTGCCCAGTTCCCAAAACAGTTCTCGTACAACCACAAAAAAAACAAAACAAAAAAAAAACAAGGAAAAAACTTTATAGTTTAACTCACTTCTCGACACTATTCACAAAAAAATATATCCATAACACCCTTTGATTCATATCCTTAAACATTTAACAAAATAGTGTACATTTTAATAACTCAAGAACTGTAGTGATTTGAAATCATTGCATCAATATTTATAGTTTATATTTATACACTTATTAAAATATTGCAATAAAATTTTGATGGTCGAATGACCTTAAACTTGCTGAGTATACAGTCCATGTACACTATAAAGATCAATTGAGAAAAAACCCTTCCTCTCCTGAAACTACCTCAAACCATCTATCATTTTTATATAACCAGTTTGCACACTACATTTACACGGATTAGACATGCTGATTATATCTCTCTTCATTTTTACTGTCACATTAAAAATAGCTAAGAACATTATCTACTAATTCATGTTCTGACATTCTTTTCCAATTTTAGGCAGATGTGTGTCATGCTTACCAATTACTTCACAGTAATGGAATTCCTGATGAGAACATAATCGTTATGATGTATGATGATATTGCATATAGTAACGAGTAAGTAAAATTATAATATAGGCCTACATCACCCTGTTACTTTAAATAAGTAACAAACAATTATTGGCTAAGCTTATACAGATAAACTAAACAGATTTAAATTGAGATTAAAATTAACAGGCTAGTAATATACAAAGGCAAAGATCACCAGGATCACCATACTAGTTGAAATATAATATTTTGTTTAACTATTGTGAGAGCACCCAGGCACTAAAGTATTTTCTCACGACATTTGAGAATCATTTAAGCGGTTTGTGTTTTGAATTTCATTGGGGTATGTCTAGCTGTCTTAGTTTGGAATATGGAGTGGAATGTAAAGTGTGGGGCAATATATTCCTAGAGTTAACACAAATCTAGCATACATAATAGATTTCCCTTCCAACTGATCTCACTAACATAGATGGAAGTGCTGTAAGTTGTTGTTAGCAAATATGTATGGCTTTGAAGACAGTTTTTCTACACATTCACATATTTACACTGATACGGTAGAGATGATAAAGTATAATATAAAGGAAATTACCCAAATTTGTGTGGAGGAAGAGTGGGTAATTGTTTAGGAAAAACCACCAGGCCGGGCTCTTAACCACACCCCAGCAAACCAAACTACAGTAGCCCCATGACTTCTTTGGTGCTGACTGACAGTTCACAGCTGACTTCTGACAGTCAACAGTTAGGTATATACCTAAATTTTTACATAATTTGGTCTGGTAACTTTTCAAAGCCGTCAGCTGTCAGCTGTGAGCTGTCAGTCAGCACCAAAGAAGCCATGGGGCTACTTTATATAAAAGTGACTTTGTTTGCTTGTCCACTGGTGTGGGATGATGTGCTAAGCTGTTGAGCTGATTTTTGTCATCATTGTATGCTGAGTTACAGCATTATCGTTTATGTATAAACTATCTATCCATGTGCAGTTGCCAACATTTGGGTGTGATGACTAGTGGTGCACTCTGGTGGCGAAAGTTGGGAATTAATTAATTTGTAGTTTGTTTCAATGTCTATAATTGCTATAAACAAATGTGTGTTGACAAGTTAATTAATTTTAATTAGCGACAGGATGAATAATAGCCTCTTGCTTTCCCAACCTTTTGCCATTGGTTAAGAAAAATGTGTGTAAAGGCCCCCTTTCTTTGTATTGGCTTACCTTTAGTTACTACCTTGGGCATGAATTCTCCTTATTATTTAATTCATTATTTGTCACTGTTATTTTCATTTCCTCCAAAAAATGTGGGGGCATTAAGCGATAGTTTTGGCATCTCGTTTGATTCCTGCCCTGTTGACCCTCCAACAATTCTGTTCTGTTTCCACTTTTCGTAACTTTGGTCAATGACAATTATTACTTTTTGGGTGTAAGTATGTGACTATACATTATTATTTTTTACTTTCTTATTGCTGGCTTAGGACTTATTCACTCTTTATTTACATACTTTTTTAAAAACTATTGTCATTTAACTTAAAATGTAACTTTTGGAACTTTATTTTAGCAAAATTTCCGACTAAGGATATTAAATTCTACTCTTTTAGTAAATTAAGTTCAGCATAGCTAAGAATTTCTGGATTTAACCTTTTATAAATTTTTTTAAGCAAGAGTTTTGTATAGGGATAAGTTAGTTTGTTATTAATTAGTTGCTTTTTTTAAAAATTTTCTCATGATACTGTAAATGTTGAAAGAAAATAATTTGTCTTTTAGGTCTTAAAGGCCTATCACTATCGTTTTATAATGTTCCTTTCCAGGCAAGGTTCAGATTTTCTCTGAAGCAATGGGTGCAGAACGAACATAGCATAGAACTAGCACGGAACATAACATTTTATGGATTTCTATTACACACATGGTGACCTGGCGGTCTAGGGGTAAGGTGTCGGACTTCTATGCTGGGGTCCGGGGTTCAATCCTCGGTCCCGGCACAGATTTATCTGATTGCCAAACCCTTCCTTTACCTCTGACAAGACGTGTATTAATCACAACTTGTGAATGTGAGGAATGCCAGGCCTCCACCGTGGTTCGGATTCCACGTTAAATTGTAGGTCCTTCATTTCATCTCACAATCACCCTACCATTACACATTAGCGTAAGTGTGTATAACCCGAATGGGTAGTAAGACGCGGTGCTAATAATAATAATAAATACTACACACATTTCGCCACCTCCCTTTATTAACTCTGCTGGAATTGAAGCTTTACCTGGAGCTTTGAACCTTTCTTTAACTTCTTAATACTGTTTACTGCTTTCAACTGAGACTTGATGAAGCAAAATGGACTAAATTTTACAGTGTTTAAATTTTCTATCACTATCCAAAAATGGTTTTTAACTCAAACAAGGGAAATAAAGTGTTTGTTTTAATAAGGGCCCAATGTTAGTGAATTTCTAAATTCTTATAGAGAACATGACCCACTTTGATGGTTGCTTGGTTCAAGCCATCAATGTTGTTACAAATTGGAATCCAGATGATGGGAAGACTGGGTTTCAAATCCAGATCTGTTGTATTAAGGGTGGTTTTTCCAAAATTGTTTCCCACTTTCCCTTCACACAAATACAGATACATTTCTTCTAAATTCTATCTTCTTCACCCACATCCAATTAATGTAAATATGTGGCACACACAAAAAAAAGGGTTTAAATGAGTTAGATTTTTTTTAATGAACTGTGTTGGCTACTATTTACTGTACCTTATAACTTATCAGGAATCCTACACCTGGAGTTATCGTCAACTACCCCAATGGGACCAACGTTTACCAAGGAGTACCGAAGGACTACACTGGCAAGGTATGAGAGAGGTCAATATTAGAACTAACCCAACTTGTTTGTTTAATGTGTAAAGTTTGCTAAAAGTAGCCGAGTTGGATGTATATTGGCATACTTACAGCTGTCCGAGTGACAAGCTTTAGATTGAATCATTCTCGGGTGTACTTTTTTTACTTGCTAATGGATTCCCACCATCCCTGCCACATGTTGGTTTATTTTTTTAAAAAAAATTCAGTCTTATGACTTTGTTTTAACAGGTTAAATAATATCCCATCAACAGTCAGCAAGAACCCTTTCTAAAGTTTAAAACAGTATACAAAGGCCCTAACTATATTATATAAGTATACCTATTACCCAGCTGGGATTGAAATCCCAACCTGACCATCACCGGCAAACCAGACTAGGTAAGCCTGACTTTTGGTCCTCCTGACCATTTATGGTCGATAATTTTTGTTTATTCCTTGCTGTGGCTGGGTGTTGGCTGTTATGTCCATTGTTAACTTAACTTTCAAGTCTTGTGTTTGTTGATATAATTCCTTGTTTAAAATGTGCACATTAAATATTCGTAATGATAACAAAAACAACCATGTTTTACTTTCTTATTTAAAGAGAAAGTATTGTAATCACAAACATTTTTAACCTCGAGATTATGAGGAATCCTTGCGTTTTATGTGTCCTAGAACCATATACCAACTATACACAGACAAAAAATTAAAGCTTAAAATATTAATTCAAGTTTTTTTAGGTGGTTCGAAAGCTAATGTTTTCTTAGATGTTTCATGTTACTATAAAAACCCGTCTAAAACACTGTTGCATAGTTTTACCTTTATTTTCTTCATTCATTGAGAAAAAACTAAGGATGTTGGCCCGTAGTGGGTTTGATGGTTTGAGGGGAGGGGGACCTTCGTAATAGACTACCACCAGACTGGGACAGTAAATAAACTCAGGTACAAGCATAACCACTTGCTTAAGGGAGGGGGTTGAGGGGAGAGGTATGAGTTTCATAAAACCCTTCCAGACCAGCAGAGCTAGTTTCATGTCTGTGGGGTTGGCTCTGATCTGAGAGGTCAGGGCTTGAATTTTGTAGTCCCAGCTATATTTTAAAATATTTTGGATGAATTTCAATAGACCTATTTAGTAGAATGGTGGGTCAAATAAAGGTATGCTAACTTCCACAAGCGTATTCAAACCTTGATTAAAATATATGTACAGTGACTGACATCTTTAATTTTTTTTAAACTTTGGTGTGTTCTTTGTTTTATTACAATTATATAATGGTGTGTTCTTTGTTTTATTACAATTATATAAATTAGTTATTTTTATGGTGTACGTTATGTCCACAAATGTTGGTGTAGGCTTATATTAGACAACATTTGTGAAAATTGGTTGTTTTTTATTTAATAACTTTTGTCCAGGTTAATATGCGCAGACTATTTTTCAAAAATGTAGTGTAGCTATGTACTTGAGAAGTAGGTTTGATGGATCTTTTTCAAACTTTATATTTATATGTTATAGAGTAATTTGGATTTTTTTTTTCATTTTCACCCTAGCACTTAAAAATTAAGTTAACTAGTTATCGACAACCAATTTTTGAAAAACTATAATTTTTAATATAGCTTGATTTAGTTAAAAATTGATATTTGGGGACAATTTTACATAATAAATTAATTCAGAGGTAGCGTAGACTACTTGTGTGACAAATTTTAGAAAATTTAAAATTTTTCAAAAATGTCATAAAAGATTTAGCTCAAAATGGGTATCTAAGAAACTATTGTTCTTTATGATATAATGATAATGATAATGGTTGTAATATAATTTTACAAATATAAACAATTTAAGGTTTGTTTACAAATAACAGACTTTTGAAAACTTTAATTCTTATAAAAATGATTTGAACAATTTGGTTTAAAATGTACAGTATATTCATATGAAGAGAGTTTGTGATCAACAAGATGATATGTATGTTTTTATAATGAAAACATACTCAAGGGTAGTTTACTGAAAAACTATACAGAGTCCTGAGTAACCGACTGACCTGGTCAGATAACCAAATGTCGAATAAAATGGAAACAAGGAGAGGGGCTGGACCAAAACAAATCAAAATTAAATGGAGGGTCTGAATATATATAAAATAAAGATTGCTAACTACTCCAAAGTATAAATTTTGCAATAAATTACAAAATTATTATTTTATTCACATAAACAAAACAAAGGCTTTTAAATAAATTACACAGTAGCATGCAAAATGTAAAAGTTACTGTTTAAAAATATTTGTGTTTGAAGTGTTTCCCAGCTTTGCTTCTCTTATTTGCAGTGAGGTCACGCCAATAGAATGCTATATAAATGTCGGATAACATGGAATGTGGAATAATCGATGGATGGATAATCGGGACTCTACTGTATTTAAACATTTGATTTTAAGCTATAATAAATACAGTACAGGCATACCTCGACTTACAACACTTTGACCTAGAGCACTTTGATTTATGACACTTTACACTTAAAACACTTTGCACTTACCACCATGTTCTAAACTTGAGGTGCTTGCTTTGCAGATATGACACCTCGCTCGCATTAGTGTCAATGATTTTTATGCTCATCCTTTTTCTAAATATAAACGCTTATTTTAGTTACAAATGTCTTATTTATGACATTTATATGGCGATTTAGGAGCAGTACCTGCACTTATAAGTGAAAAAAATGCATTGCTCTGTGTTGTGACAATGTTCATGCTCCAACAATAATCTTGAACCTAACCTGATTGTAAGTGCAGGGTATGCCTCTTTATGAGAAAGCTTGTACAATTTTGTCATACCATTTAGTTTTATTACAGGCAGTTACTCCCGAGGTTTTCCTGAATGTTTTGAAAGGGAACGCTGATGCAGTGAAGAACATCGGGACTGGACGCGTGCTTGAAAGGTTTGTCAGTGTCAATTCCTAGTGGGGTGTGGTTTTAATGCATGAAGTAATTCTTAGGGTTCACTGATTCAGTTAAGTGCATTTTCTACTACTCGCTCTGGCTATCCACATATTTTCATTAATGGAATAATTAAGAGGGAGGTGGCATTTTTAGGAAATTTACTTTAATTTTTATGGAATGAGAGTGGAATATATTTTAGGTAACAACACTTGGACTGCTTCATCATTGGCAAACCTGTGTATTGTGAGAATGACTCATTGGGTCATGCAACCACTGATGTTGGTAACGAAGTGTGTTGTTCTCAGATTAAGCTGAGGGTTGATGGAGGCCTATGTTTAGAAAGTGCACATACAAGTTTTTATAAATAATGATTCATTAATGAGTTGCTTCATTACTAAATATTAATTAAATAATATCGCCTCCAAATCGGGATTAATACTGCCACCCACATCTGTGGGCATGCGGACCAAAAACCAACCTCAAATAGTCTTGTTTTCTGTCTCCAGGAAGGCTGGGGTTTGAATCCCTTCCATGTGCACTAAGGGTGGTTTTTACTAAATGATTTTCTTCCCTATCTCCATACAAATGTGTTTACATTTCCTAGAAATTCTACCTCTCTCATGCTCACCCCACTAGTGTGATTAAATGCAGATATCCCAGAGGGGTGGTGAGAATCAATAATTATTTGTCTATACTTGTTCTTTACAACTGTGAACTAGCGTCTAAATCTGCATTAGTAGACATGTTGCCCAAATGTCACAATCTCTTTTAGTCTGATTTTCCAGTGGTGGAGAGGGTTGAGGTTTGAATCCCGGCTGGGCGAACTAAGAGTGGTCTCTCACCATGAATATGTGGGTACATTTCTTTTAAACTCTACCTTTCATATCCCTAACTCAATATCATAATATATATGCATTAATACAACCCAAAAGGGTACTAAGGTGTGCGGAAAAAATAAATAAAAATAGAACTAGTTCATAATAAATCTAAAATCATATATTAATACAATGTACATACATTATTATTATTATCATTATTATTATCCCCGCATCTTACTACCCGTTCGGGTTATACACACTTACACTAATGTGTAATGATAGGGTGATTGTGAGATGAAATGGAGGACCTGCAGTTTAACGTGGAATCCGTAACCACGGTGGAGGCCTGGCATTCCTCACATTCACAAGTTGTGATTAATACACGTCTTGTCAGAGGTGAAGGAAGGGTTTGGAAATAAGATAAATATGTGCCGGGACCGAGGATTAAACCCCGGATCCCTAGCACAGAAGTCTGACACCTTACCCCTAGACCACCAGGTCACCTAATGTACATACACTTTAAGTTGTATGTGATAGGGACAGAAGATAACTTGCAAAGACAAATAGTTTAGACAGTGATAGAAACACATAAAACAAATAGGCGAGGAAAGGTTACGATTAAAATTTTAATAGCAACACGAAGATAAAAAATTCAATAAAAAAATCCTACAATCTTATTATACTTGTTGTTTTCTCTTAGTGGTCCAAATGATCATTTGTTTATTAACTTTGTGGATCACGGAGCACCGGGGCTACTCGCTTTCCCTGACAGCGAACTCTATGCTGACACTCTAGAACAGACACTGAGGGAAGTCGCCAGAAACAAACGTTTTGCTAAGGTTAGTAACTTGTAGGTACCAACAATAACTACCAGATCTTTGCCAGGAACAAAATTCTTGAAACGTTGACCTACCAACTTTGAGAGGTTTTGGTTTATATCGAAATTGTTTTTCAGATCTATAAGTGCACTATCAGGCATAATGTTAAACACACTGATTTGATTTTATGTCCAAGTGTATATATTTTAGTTATTTGTTGTTTATAGGGCTCCAAATTTTTTAGGGGTGTTGACTTTTTACGTTAGATAAGTCCACTTTGAGTTCCTGAAAACATTGAAGCATTACATATCCCTTAAACATTAAACTTACTCACAGTTTTAGAAATTAGTGAGATCGCTTCACATTATTTTATTAATTCTACACATCTTGCTGTCTGTTGAGACTTTATGTAACTAACACTGATCTGAGAGTTCAGGGGGATGAGGGTGAATTTTAAGAAAATGCACTAACATTTGATTAAAGCACCTTATTGATTTTAAATCCAAGTCAGCTATACTAACAGAGAGTATTATGTGTCTTGTAAATTCCTTTTTCCATTCAATTTAACTATTGGTTTTAATTAAATTATATTGCCAGCGAATGTTGGCCAGGTACACACACACAGTAAAAGGGGTGGAGGAGTGGTTTTCTATCCCCTCTCCATACAAATGTGGGCAAATTGCTCTCATGCCCTAATTTTTTTGCCCAATTCCCATGATAAACGTTTTTCTATTTAATTCACAAAGAAACTTATATGGTCAAATAATAATGGCAATTATCACAAAATAACTTGGGAAATACCGGTAGTTACTAAAAAAAATAGGTTACACTTATGCATGCAAATTGTGTTCATCCTTGCTTTGGGAACAGTTAAGGTTACCCAAAAAATAAATAAATATATATATATATTTGGAAAGGGGTTTGTGTATGTTTAAAATTCTGAAATAAACTAGCGAATTTTTAAATTTACGAGGCCTGTCCTGAAAGTAACAATACATCGTGTCGATGATGCTAGGGGGAGTTTCAATGACCTTGATAATTTTGTATTTTCTTTCGCTTCGGTTTTGCAATATGAGAATAGTGTTTGTTCGAGTGTTACATTATTAAAATGGCAGCGCCAATCCAAGATCACACCAAATGTGAAGTTTTTTCCGTGATATGTTTTCTGAACAGAGAAATTCACAAACAAATTTCTGCTCTTTATGGTGACAGTATGAATTGACAAAATGTGACAAAGTGGTGCCGTGAATTCTCCGGAGGAAGGACTAATGTTCATGACGAACAAAGAAGTGATAGGCCATCTTTAATCTTTGAAGACCTCCTTCAAAAAATTGAAAGAGAAATTCGCGCAGATTACTGTTAACAATATTCCTGAAGTATCCAAGCACAACATATGCCCCCACTGAGCTGCTTGACAGTTTCAATTGGGATGTTTTGTATCATCGACCTTATAGTCCAGACCTCACGCTTAGTGATTATCACTTGTTTCTTCCGCTGAAGAAACATATGGGTGGAAAAAATTTTGGCGACGATGATGAGGGGAAATATGAAGTCATAACATGGTTCAAAGGACAGGCGGCAGACTTTTATGACTTGGGGATACAGAAGTTGGTTCCCAGGCTTATTAAGGTGCGGCCGAAGGGAGTGCGAGTAATTTTATAGTTTTTATAGAATTGAAATATTTTGGCCAAAATAAATCAAATATTTCTCCAGTAGCAACATAGAGTTTAGTTTTCTGCACATGTTAATATAAATAGATCTTGAATATCTGTCAAGGCTGTGCTGGAAATTTGTCAACACTAGAAAACTATAAAGCTGTATGGAGTAGAGCTTATAAATGTACAAAGTGTAAAATATCTTGAAAGCGTGATTGAGGCGAAGGGTGGGATCTAATAAGAGGAGGGGTTGTTCTATAAATGTGTAAGAGACTTGCTGCTTGTTTCTATACCTACAGGTCCAGCAGAAACATGGACAGTGGATATGGACAATAACGGCCATGGGGAATGTAGTATTTGAGGAACATGCTAGTTATCACAAGGAGAAACAGGATTAGGGATAAAGTTGTCCTGGCAGGAGTTGAGGTACTGAGAGTACATGAGATGGTATAGTCATGTAATGAGGAAAAAAAAGGAATGAGTTCAAAGAAGAGAGATGGAAATGTTTGCTAGAAGAAAACTGTAAGAAAGGCTTAGAAAGAGATAGGAAGAGCAGATAAAAGCAATTGTAAGAGTTAGAGGAGAATGATGGCAGCAAATAAAGGAAGAAGATGGAGGCATTTTACGAAACTGATCTGGCCACAGGATGGAAACAATTAATGATTATTTTTCCTAAAAGATATTTATTTTATGACAGTTAATTAAATAGTCCATACAATTTTTTTCTATTCGAAATTTGATTTTTTAAAATCCATACTCCATTTCAAACATGATCATTTTTCATATACTTAGATTCAGAATCTTTAGACCATAATATTTTATTCTTTCAATTGAGAAATGAAACATTTGTCAAATTATTACATCTTGACTTGCTTCAGGATCAAGGGATTTCAGAAATTAAATCTTCAAAGGTCCCTTCTCAAACTTTTACCAATATGTCTTTGTTTGGTGCAGATGGTGCTTTATGTAGAAGCTTGTGAGTCAGGGTCTATGTTTGATGACATCTTAACAGACACCTTGAATAGTGAGTATTTATGGTGTCAAAAAAACTATCCTTTATTATTATTATAGATAATAATATTTAATACTTGAACTAGTAATGAGTTAATATAAGGCCCAGAGTTTAGTATGGCAACTCAGAAGTAGCATATCTACATTACTATATAACTAAGATGTAAAAAAACACTTGAATGAATCAAACATGGAAAATAACAATTGCTCTGGCCGGTATCCCAACCTTATTATTAATGGTGATCTTTTGAAATGGGAGTGTTGCGTCTAAGACCATGCAGTAGCTGATACAGGTAATAATACAATTATTTTTAGTTGAACAAACTGTTTAAACTTGAATTTAAAAAAAAAGTACTTTCACTTTCTTGCTCATTAAGACGAGTTATTTTATAAAACAATATATATTGGTGCTAGAACATACAAACAAGTATTTTTAATTATACTTTGGGACTAGCAGATGCCCAATGGAATGTATAGTACTATCTTAGACTATTGGCTTGAACATTACTATTTATTTACATTTATAATGTTAAACAATATTGTAATCCAAAACAAAAATTGAAGTGTTTTAAGACTTTAAAAAATTCAGATTAGACTGACGATGTGTCTTAACATTAATTTGTTAATATTAAAAGTATAAGGTTATTTATTACTTGAAATCTCTCTTACATCTTTTGACTTCCTGCCACTTTTCACTATTTAATTGTGTTGTAATTTCACTGCTAAGTGAGCCAAACATTACACCCTTATTATTTTTTAAGATAGTGCCACTTTACTTGGAGTATACATTACTTGGACAGCCATACACTCGTCAACTTAAAAGAGAATTTACGTTTACTAATTGCTTGTCGTGACATACACAATTTATTTGAAGCTTTTCAAGATTTTTAGCTTTGTGAAATAGGGTCCAGGCCTCTCCTCTCACTTTCACATCCTTTCTGATTTAAAAATTATGTTTGACCCACATCACATAAATTGAGAGCTGGGTGTAGAGAGAGAGAGAAATGCTTTCAAGTAAAGCAACTTATATCCCAGTACTTAACACTCTTGACTACATTAAGATCTAGAGAATATAATGGTTCTTATAAACAATATTTTAATCCTGATCTTTATTTTTTTGAATACAGTTTTTGTAACAACAGCTGCTGATCCACTGGAATCCTCATATGCCTGCTATTTCGACGAATATCGTCAGACATACTTGGGAGATTTGTTCAGTGTTTCATGGATGGAGGACTCGGAGAAGGTATTGAGTTGATATTCAAATTAACATAATCTTTGATCAAATCTAAAAATGTCAGAAATATGGTTCACAAATCACGATGTAATATAGTCATTTATAATTCTGTAGAGTTAACATTGAAAGGAGTTGATAAAAGCAAGGCTTACATGCTTAGCAGAAATTTGTAAGTTCAAGAGAGAATTCGGCTCTCCTCTGTCTATTAAGGTGCTATGTTTTAAATGTGGACTCTTGGGCCTACAATTTTCTGGTAAGTTTGTAAGTTTTGTTCTACAATTGTGCTTTCAATGTCTACTGAATCCAGTCATTTGATGATCTTTTTCTTCTATCTAGGCATTAATTAAAAATACTTATCTTTTGCTGTTTTTATTTTAAAAAGTTTTGTTTGCATTATTATTATTATTTATTATTATTATTATTATTATTATTATTATTATTATTATTATTATTATTATTATTATTATTATTATTACTATTACTATTATTATAATCATAATCATCATCATCATCATCATCGTCATTGTCATTGTCATTGTCATTATCATCATCATCATCATCATCATCATCATCATCATCATCATCATCATTATCATCATCACTGCGTCTTACTACCCATTCGGGCTACACACAACCTAAAACATACCTAAAAGAGTAAACAAAAAATAACACAAAAGGGAGGGAAAGGCAGAAAAAGGAAAATGGTAAAGAATGATTGAACATTTGATGCAAATATATTTAATATAACTCTATAAGGAAAAACCTCTATTCACTTTATGAGGTTATTTTATTATATTTGAAAGAAGGTACCCTCATCCAAATATGATATAACCACACCATAAGGTGAAAAGAGGTTTTCCTTATAGAGTTATATTATTATAAGTGAAAGAGGTTTACTTTCTTACACTGGTGTGACTTTCTTCGTCGATTCTGATTTTGTTCAGATTAATTCTTTAGCTGTAAAAAATAGAATTTGTAGTTAAATGAAAACAGTTATTATTATAATGTGAATATTCACATTCACTTAAGTGTTTAAAAACTCTTCTTTATACTCTTTTTATGTGATCCTGTGTACTGTATTCTTGTCAGGAGAACTTGCTGAGAGAGTCTCTCCACCACCAGTATGAAGCTGTCCGCCACAGAGTGAACACAAGTCACGTGGAGGAGTACGGGAACCTTGATATTGGAGCTCTTCACATCTCAGACTTCTTAGGATTCCACATGAATGGGCTGCCCAATGCTGCAATGCCAGCTGTCCCCAAGGTTCAGGTGAGGAATATCTATTATTCAGCTGTCACCACACTTGCAAAAGATTATTAAAAAATATTCAATTTTGCATGTGTTTGGTTTTGAATTAAAAATTTTTTTTTTTGGAGAATTACTATTCAAAATTATAAAATATTCTTTAATATCAAACCCCTAATAATATGATAATGTTATAAAATAATATCAAATATTTCATCTACTCTTTTAAAATATCAAGAAACAAATACTTTTTACTAAAACAAGATTCCCCATTTTGTTTGAATAGATTTGTATTGTTTTCTATTTATTATTTTTATCTTACAGGCAAGAGTATTTCGAACACTTCACTTCTGCATAATCATTTTCTGTTAATTTATTTTAGATTACAAACTATTTGAAAAATATATATAATACTCGCTTTGGTGGCTGAATGGTCTAAGGTTTCACTCTTGCAATAGACTGGGCTGCCAATGACGGGGAGATTGAGGTTCGATCCTGGTCAAGTGTACTCATAATGGTTTTTCCTCAATATTTTCCCACTCTCTCTCTCCTCTCTCTCCCCCCTCCCCATTGCAAGTGAGAGTAAACTTCCTCTAAATTAAACCTTCCTCATCCCTAATCCACTAGTGTAATTATCACATAAGATAACCCAAGCGAGTAGTAAGACAAAGTGCTTAAAAATACATAGTGATAAAGTTGCTGGAGAGAGAAATAGTAAATAAAACTAATGAACATAATTTGACTGTTTCAACGAAAAGTGGAACACAGTTCATGCTCATTCCCTCAACCTAGGTTTTGTTCAATTAGAACTCTTCTGGTGAGATAGCTAAATATGCAACTCAACTTCCTAAAAAAGGGAACCAAATAAAGAGGAGAAGAAAAAGAAAATTAGCTAAGAATTATCTATATCACTGGGCACACTGACTAAATGTCAAGCTCAAATACTCTGGTTTACTGTTGACAGGAAGGTCGAGGATCATATCTCAGGCGGGTCTACTATGTTTGGTTTTCCCTTAAAGGGTTTTCACTCTCCCTCTTTTCAAATGTGGGTATATTTTCTTAAAATTCTATCTTCCTCATCCCTAATCAATCAGTGTAATTGAATGTGTATAGCTGGGAGGAGTAGAAAGATGTGAGGGAAATATACCAAAGAATGACAGAACATATAGAGGGAATAATGAACATACAGGCTAAACACAGGAACAGGGAAATTTAATGAAAATAAATACTGTACATTTCACACTTGTGTTGTAGTTTCTCTTAAACATATTTCAGTAAAATGTTTCTACTGGACTTGTCCACCACCACCACCACCACCACCACCACCACCACCAATCATAAACTGTTTCCATTCTGTGGCTGGGTCACTTTAGTAAAAATACCTCCATCTCCCTCTATTCTTACACCACGCTTCCTCTTTTAATTTCTTCCATTCTTCTCATCTCACTTGAACACTTTCTTTGATATGATGCTCCCATCTCTTTCGAACTCCTTTCCGGTTTTTTTTTCTACATACGGTACTTCATTTCCAAAATTTTCTTTGGCATCCTAGCTTTTTCCATGCTCATTACATGCACCCATGCCATCTCAATCTTGCTTCCTCCACTATTATTATTTAGCACCGCTACCCGTTTGGGCTATATGCCACTTCCTCTACTATCTCGTGTACGTACTTATGTATACCAATATTTGTAAAATAAAATGAATTAGTGCATAATGACTTGGAAATGTAGAAACACTCTACAATAATGTAAAGTAATTAATAGTGAAGGAAGCCAACCTGAAAGGATACCTAGGTTAGGCCTAAATATAAACAAACAAAGAAAGAAGTGTGTTTGTTTTTATTTAGGCCTGACCTAGGTATCCTTTCAGGTTGGCTTCCTTCGCTATCACTTACTTTAAATTATTGTACGTTGTTTTTACACTGCCTTATTAAATATATGTAAAATGTCTTACAGGATAGTGTGAACAATCGCAATGTTCAAGTTGCCCTTCTGCAGAAAAAACTGGAAGCTTCAACAACCCCTAAAGAAAGAGATGCCATCAAATTTGAGATACACAAGCTGCTGAAGGTAAAGCATCGGCTGGTTTAATAATGGTTGTAATGTGTGAAAATGAAAACTTTTACTTCAATTTAGTCAAGTAAAAATAGGCCTATACAGATAGTGATCATTTTATATTCAAATCTAGTATCATAGTTAAATTTTTTTTTATAAACATCAGACATTAACTTTCCCACACTGATATGATTTTTTTCTCTTTGAGTTTTGATTTTGTTCACATTTTATTCTTTAGTTGCTATAGAAAATATAAGTTATAATTACTAAATAATAAAAATTTGTTGCTCTAATGTGAATTCACATGTATTTATGACTGAGTATTCATAACGCTTAGCTAATAGTAAATAGTGTGTAGCACGTAGTACACAATTCATAAGACGGTTAGTAATGAAATGTAGTGTACTCAAATCATATCATCTTTTATTAATAGAATTTGACCTTATCTCTTTGCTCTACTAGATAAAGTTTTCAAGAATACTTCACATAAGCTTTCACTCAGAAAACAACGTTCATTAAACTGTATATTTTGAAAAACCAAATTAATCTAATTTAGTGGTGCTCTTGCCGAGTTCTGGTTCTATACCACATGGAAAAATTGGGAAAAATAGTTTATCTATTAGTTTTGGAAATTGGATCGAAGAAGAGGATATTTCATGGATAATTCTTTTTGCATCCCTTTGATTTGTCTAAGTGTTAGTGGGTTTATTTAAATATGTAATAACATATAAAATATAAACAATATATTTTTTTTTTGTTTCCGCACTATGATTCGGTTTGCCTAGGTGGGAGTGGTCCTTAATAGTGATGAGTCACTAGTATCTGGTGTACATTAAGAGAATAAATAAATAAATAATAATGATAATAATAATAAATAATAATAATATAAATCATTAATAATAAAAATGATAATAAATAATTAATAATAATAAATAATTATAATGATGATAATGATAATGATAATGATAATGATAATGAAAATCATAATAATAATTATTAAAAGTGATCTTAATGCTGAGTCTTAATTGACTGTCCCATGATTGGCTGATGATTGGATTGGCATCGGTCCAGCCCCATAAAATAGTGTATTTTTACCCATTTAGCGTTATATTCTTGCTGTATGACCAAAACATTCTGTAATTACAGCTCCGTCACCATTTGGAGAGTGTTGTGAAGAATATTGCTCTAAAAGTAGTGGGGGGTGATGAAGGTCTTGTCTATCCCTTGGTGTCCCATAGACAAAGACTCACCAGGGATATTTTCCAGTGTTACAAATCAGTCAGTCAACATTTCTCTCATAGCTGCTTTAAGTTCTCTAAGGTAAGATATATCTCTTACCACACTGATTTGTTCATTATTATCAACTTTAATCTTCTCTTGTAAACCAAATTACTTCTTAGATTTTTCTAGCTATGTAAATAGTTAAAATAATTTATAAAAAGTATCCATTTGCCCATCATTAAAAATAATACAGTGTGTTAATTTTAAATATAATTTAAGTTTTGAATACCATGCAAAATTAGTTAGTAAAGCTCTAAAGCTAAATAGAAATTAAATCAAGTTATTATCGATTGGAATTTTTTTTTAACTAGGTAATTTAAAAAAAAAATTATGACAACATTTTAAAATTACACTTTAATTATTTTGTTTGGATTAGTGTTTTGGTTTTTTTTATATTGTAGTACTCAGAAAAGGTTATTTTTTTCATCATCCAAGATATTTAATTTCCCTAGTGGGATAGGGATTGGAAATGTACATACCTGCACTTGTGGGGAGGAAGTGTACCCGCATTTGTAGGTAGGGAGAGTAGAAAACCATTCAGGGATAACCAGCTGGAATTCAAATCCCAACCTTCTCGCTACCAGCAAATCAGACCAGATACACTGAATTATTGGCTAATGGCTTGGAAATGTAGAATAAGACAGTGTAAAAACACAGTAAAATAGTGTAAAGTAAGTGACACCCAGATAAAATAGTTGGGTTAGGTCTAGATAGGGACAAACACACTTCTCGCTTCATTTATTTTTACACTTTTAACACTTCCAACTTCTTTACACTTTCACATTTACATATTATTTTAAATTTTCAGAATTATTCCTTTTTCATAAAAAGAGACATGTAAAGAACACATAAAATTACTTTACATCCATTACTGTTTCCAGCCTATGGCTCGGGTCATTTTTTCATTCAAGTCATATATTCTTCACTTCCAGCCTGCTAGGCCTGTCGTAGCTTCATATGCTTTATAATATAACTTAAGATAGGACAGGTACAACATCCATTCCTTGCCTGTTAATTTATCAATGTGAAAGGGTAAACCCACATTTCACCAATGATACATTATTTGGCCATGCCGGGAATCGAATTTGGGACCCTTATCTCAGTAGACAAACACGCTATTGACTGAACTAAGGTGTAGTATTTTTCACTATCACTTGCTTTACATTAATGTACGGTGTTTATACACTGTCTTATTATACAAAGACTTGATAAACCGACATTTATAGTATGTGGGCTCACCTATAAGAGTCTTGTAAAATAGTAACATTAATATTAATTGTTAAATTTTAATATCTTTGAAGCTTTACAAGCATAAAATTAGTTAAAAATTGTGTTTTTGTAAGATACAAGAAAATTTCTCACAACCTAATGTGTAAAAAAACAAATTGGCTGTCCTCGAATTGGAGAATATTTAATACAACTCTTATCTTCAGTCGATATTTCATACTAATCTAAATTACAGCTTTTGTATAGAGTAAAGTCTCTATAATCTGAGATGGATGGGGCCTAGACTGCCTCGGACTACCAAAAATTACGACTATAGGGAATAACAAAGGGAAAATTAGCAGTAAAGGGTAAATAAAGCAAACACTTTCAACAGGGGTGGCACTACATTATTGTTAATGCAGTTTTAACTTCTAGTTTTATTTTTTAACACTCATTAGGACAAGAGGAGGGGTCATTTCTTGAAAACTTATTAATAACCAACCAATAACATTTCACAACACACTACTTTTTTAGAAACTCTTTTTTATTTGTTGTTTGACTTCTATATAATGAAGCCTTGAACTTCTGAGACTTGAAATACCATGACTACTGTATTGCCTTTGTTATTTTGAATTTGATATATAAATAGTCATTGAATCTAATTTAAATTAAATTTATTTTATTTACAGAACCCATACACACTGGGCCAACTCTTTGTGTTTGTGAACCTGTGCAGAAACCAAGGAGGTAATGAGAAATCAATTTTGGCAGCTATTGATGGTATCTGCCTAGCCAAGCCTATGGTGGAAGGCATTATTTAAACCATTAATCTTGCCTAATATAATGGTGATATATTATTCTAGGCTAGAATATAGCCTTACTTATACTTAAAAAAATATTATGTATTCATTCAAATGTAAGACATTCTCAAGTTAAGGGCTTTTTGGGGATAAATTAATATTCAGCTTGTTTTTTTGTTTGTGTTTCTTATTAATGTTGAGAGAGAGATTTAAGTGAACAAGCAACAAATAGGTGTGTGAGAATAGCGCTGTTTTTAATATGAGTATTTTTCAGATAATGCTTATTGAGTGACCAAAAATTACTAATTATTTTTTAAGATACTTTTTATATCAACCTTGTTATAGTGCTCTCATTAAATACTAATGTCTTATTTATAAATAAAACCAATTATATCTTATGTGTCTGTCAATCAAAATAATTTTGAGTCACTTTTTGGGTCTGAGATAGCTCATCAAAGGAAAGATTTATACAATAATTTTTTTTGTGTATTATATAATTATTTAATATTTAGTTTCTGATAATTCTTCATATAAATTCTCTATACAATGATTTAAAGAATGTACTTTTTTCCTTCTAAATATTCACACATCCCAAAGCACAATATAATATCACACCTACAGTGCTTATACTTGACTCACACGTCAGTAGCTTCCTCTCTCTTGTAACGTTTGTGTCATTTGTTACCTTGATAAAGATATATATCTTATATTTGCATATTTATAGGGCTGGGCCAAAGTCCACTCTTTTGACTGAAAGCAAGACCAAATAAAAATTTGAATATTTAAAAAAAATATTTCATGTTGGAAAAAAATAAATATATTGTGTATATTAACGCTGAAAACATGAACAATAATACTATTTTTTTCGACAATAGAATTTAATTATAAGTTCTATATTACATAATACGGTAATGTACTACCCCCTCCCCCTTTAAAATACCCCTCTCAACAGCATTACATGGTTTATGGATGACCACCATTCCTGTTCTGTGATGTTAAAATTTAGTCCAGTTTGAATTTACTTATATTTTGATTCTAATGTTTTTTTCACTAAAATGTCATTTGTAGCCGGAAGTACATGATGAAATATGTATTTAAATAAAAAGCATATGGCGTCCATATAAGTTTTAACAGGTACTCGAATATATAAAAGCACATTATTTATAAGAATAATTAATTAATTAGTATTCCTTGACTTTAAGTCTTAAAGTAAAGTAAGGATTAATTATTTTCTGTTGAAGAGAGCTTACAATTTTATGTTAAATAAAGCTCACAATATGTTATTTTTTTATTGTTATTGTTATGAAATAAATAATGCATACAGTTTATATGTAATTATAATATATATATTTAATTTTTAAACAGATATATCTTTATTAATGTGTGTTACAATGTATATATTATATAATCTCTACATACATTCTGTCTAAAACATTGAAACAGTGTACAACATGACATTAGCTCTTTGGTGTGAAACTAGATAATAAGTAATATATCTATACAGATTACCAACTGTTCAAAGTGGTGTGATAAGAATTCGGGAAAGAATTTTGCATTTTATTAATTTTTAGGGGTGTGCGAAATCCACTTTTTTGATTCGAAGCGAAGTCGAGTTGAATATGGGAAATATTCTTGAAGCCGATTCTTAAGTTCTAATATTTTTCTATTTAATTTTGATAAAAAATATTATGTTGACATTAAGTATATTTATTTAACATCAAACTAAATCATACATTTTTTTTAAACATTAATATTTGTAGCTTATTCCCAAAAATAAATGTTATATTTACATTACCTTTATATCAAAAACACTTTTTTATGTGTACAGCCTGATTGAGTAGTTAAATAATACACGCATTTACTTTGATATCATTGGATTTGCCCTGCAGGGTATTTCACTAACCTTTTACACACAAGATAGAATTAACAAAACATAAGAGTTCAAGGACAAGAACAACGTTCTAGAAAAATACGAGTTTAAGTTAATTCGGCGGGTACATTTATAGGTTTGAGAGGTGCAGTTGTACCAAATTTTAGTTTTTTTGTTTTACAAATCAACAAAGAAATTTTGACTTTGAAAATCCATTTAAATATATATTTAATACATTTCAGTATTCCTATTTTACAAATCAACAAGTTAGCCTCTATATTTTATTAATCCATTTAAATCTTGCCATGTGAACTACTATAAAAAAAATATGGTTCTAATTTTGAAAGCGCATGCGCCTTTAGCAAATCTTGAAACTAGCATGACCTTGATGATGTTAATTTTACTCATAAATTAATTACTTATGTATATGTATAGAATAACCAATTTTCTTATAGATTCTATGTAATTATTTTTTAGTTAAATATATAAACTTTTATCTAAATAAAGAGCAATTTTCGTTTAGAAGTAATCATTATTTGCGTAAGTTGTTTTAAAAATAATTTAAGTAATGTCAGGTTTCTGCTACATGCACTCAACTATATCTCAACTCTGCCTTTAGCCTACACATTAGCAGGAATTTGAATTAAACATACTGATTCATGTAGTAAACAACTGAAATGGCTGCGTGTGTGAATTTTAACTTATTTAAAGAATATTTTCAATATTTAAGAAATACTTCAAAAGTTTAATTAAACATACTGAAAATAAAAAATACTCATTTAGTTTAATCTTCACTTTCAAGAGGAATAAATTCATCTTTAGTTGGCACCAATCACTGTTTGTGAACAAGGCAGTTAAAGGTTTAACGTAATGGCCGTCTTAAAATTCAAAGTGTCATGGAAATTTTCCCGTTTCCGCCAAGAAAATAAAGCAAACTTGTTCTAAAACTCAAAACGATAAAAATATATTTTATTTCTTGATGTAATTTCAGTTCACTCTTATTTGATGTAAAATATAAGTGTAATATAATCACTAGACTTTGAATAGCAGACAAAGCTTCGAATAGTTGCCAAAGCCAAATATGGGTTCAAATCGAATACAAAGTACACCAAGATTCGATTTGGCTTCAAATTTTTTGAAGCTTCGCACACCCCTTTTGTATTTTACTGTAATATATATCTCATTCACTGTAGTTCAAATGACTTTGGTCTATTATCTTTAAGGAAACCAGTTTATGGGGATTTTTTTTATAATATGTTCATGTATTAATTATTTAAATAAAAAATTTGGTTAGTTTTACAAATTTTCAAAAATTGTCTATTAAGTGACATGGTTAGCCTTAAAAGGTTAGAAATGAATTAAGAAGGCCCACCTACGGCAAAAGGAAAGATCATTTTACAGTGGTGACCTCTTCCTGTCTTCAATCATCTTTATTAAAAAAAAAGTCACAAATTTAATTTATATTTCATCCTTTTGGTCTTTATCAAACACAAAGATTGATAAGACACAATCAACTGTCAAGAGATGATTGATTGTCTTGATGTGTGTTAAAAATCCCCGTTATAGTCAACTGTTTTTGGCCATTATTGTTTCTAATCTATTGCCAACCATTGTAATTTTTCTATCCATATATTCATGTAAAACTGAGGTGGGAAGGGACTAATCCTAATCAAGATATAAAATAGTCCTTACCTACCTGGATAAACAGATAGCGGGCCTAATGGTAATTAATTGACCAACAACAGTTAACTTCACTCTTATGTATAATAAGACATTGTAGAAACACTGTACCATAATGTAAATTAATTAATAGCGAAGGAATCCAACCTGAGAGAATAGTTTGGTTAGGCCTAGTTAGAAACACACACACACACTTCTTTTCTTCTTAAACTTTTACACTTCCCATTTCTTCACACTTACACATAGTTTTGAATTTTTGGAAATATTATTTTTTCATATTTAGAGACACATTAAAAAAAACAGAACACAAAGATAGTATGTTATGGGACTACATGCTTCTAGAATAATTTGAAATGTAACTAAAAACTTAAGGTGTTGCCAAATTGTTGTAACTTTATGGAGGCTTGACTAGATAGATAGCTTGCTGAAAAATTAATAATAAAAATAACTTTAAAACTAACAAAGACTATACTTTAAATAATAATACTTAAAAACAATAAAATAATTTAAAAGATAATACAATATAATAAATAAAAATTATCATTACCATTATTAATATTATTATAATCATCACCATTATTAGTATTATTATAATCATATATATATATAAATGTGTGTGTGTGTTTTTAATAATTTTTAATTTTTTTTATCTTGGATTTAAACCAGGTGGTAGTCTGGATTTGATAACCCATTTATGTGCCAAATCCAGACTACCCGTTAGTTTAAATCCGAGGGGAAAAACAAACAAACCACATGATTATAATGATACAGTGGAGCCTCATTATAACGGACTAATAGGGGCTGAAGGTTGTCCGTTTTCATGAAAGTCCGGTTTATAACATAATTTTTGTAGGGGGGTAATACAGCAGGATGTACATAAATTAAAAGTACAGTAGTTAGCTATAAAATTTGTTTATTATACATAAAATAAAAAACAGCCTTCAACATAGGTTGAATTGAAAAAAATGTGTACATATTCACTGCATTAATCTTTATAACAAGAAGGTCCTGGTTCATGTTGATTGCTTACATTCATTGGTTTGAAAAAATAATTTATTTTCTTCTGGGTTTGTTTACTGCTTATTTCTTCAGTTAATAACTGACGGAGGTGCCGTAAGTGTTCATAATATTTAAACACATTTTCATTTGAAACATATTGAATAGCAAAATTTAAATTGACTCTTCTTCCTTCTCCTCCTCCGAAGATTCTGCTTCTTCAGCTACACTGGCGACAATTTCTTCTTCAGTCACACAACGATCGATGTTTAATCGCTTGCTTGGAAATGTAGAACACGTCAGATAAAAATAAGCATCCTTTATTATTATTATTATTATTACAATTTTTTTAAACTGTCCGCTATAATGAGGTTCTACTGTACTAATAATGGCGATAATAATACTAATAATGATATTATTAATGGTAATGATAATAATAACTTTTAAAATTATTTTTATTTATTATACTTTATTATATTCTAAATTATTTTATTGTTTTGAATTATTATTTGTTTTTAACTATACTTATTTCAAGTATAGGCTTTGTTAGTCTTTAAGTTATTTTTATTATTTATTTTTCAGTAAGCTATCTATCTAGTCAAGCCTCCATTATGGTATATCAATTTGGCAACACTGCAAGTTTTCAGTTATATTTCAAATTATTCTAGAAGCGTGTAGTTCCATAACACATCTTTCTTTGTGTTTAGTATGCTTTTAATGTGTCCCTTAATATAAAAAAAGGATTATTTCCGAAAATTCAGAACAATGTGTAAATGTGGAAGAGTGAAGAAGTGGGAAGTGTAAAAGTTTAAGAAGAGAAGAAATGAAGAGAGAAGTGTGTGTTTTTATATCTAGGTCTAACCAAACTATCCTTCCATGTCGGCTTCCTTCACTATCACTTGCTTTACATTATTGTACATTATTTTTGCACTCTCTTACTATACAATCATTTCCAAGCCATTTTATAACCTCATGCTTAGATGGTTTTGATCTGTGAGTTGTGTTTCTATTTTTGTCTTTCTTTGTTTTTTGATAAAGTAAAAAAAAGTGTAAATATTTTTTAAATTAGTTTTGTTCATGTGACACTTCTTCCTTTATTCAATCTTATTTAGGAGAAGATGTCAACATAGTGAATTTGATTTTGTCTACTTTTGCAAGACATCCCAGAGGATTCATGAGGTCTCAGGACATTGAATTTTAGGGTGTCCTTTCATACCAAATAATTAACTGGGGCTGTATCCGAATAGTCCAAGGCTCCATAGTCGGACCCTTGAGTTTTAGACTTGATGGAGTCTTGACGATTTTACACTTCTCGCGTTGTTCATAGCGAAGACTGCATCAAACTATTTGAACGGCAATAACCATATTTAAAATGGCGGAGAACGGAAGTCAGTGCTCTGGCAGACAAAACGATAATACTAAAACAATTGCCAGTCAAACATCGCAACTGACACAGCGAGAACAGCGTATGAGTGGTAGCCTTCCTTATCCATGGTTACCAAGACCTCGATAAAACTGCATAGGTATCGTTCGCGAATATTCGGACAGATCTACACTTGGTCATGTGATTGCCAATGCAGCTATCAAGGGCACGAGCCAAGGTGACGCCGCATAAGTAGACTATTTGGATACAGCCTTAATAGCTCTGCTTGATTAATTTATACTAACATAATATTAAAACTATACATATGTAAAAAAGATAAAGGTCTCTTTACATTCCAAGCAATATTATTCTTATCTTCACTATGCTCATCACCTTTAAAATGGCTCATTTTGGAAAATAGGTATAAAAAATTATGCTGTATTCGTGTGTCTCTGGCAAAACTTTCTGCTGTAAAATGGAGATGTTTATGTGTTTGGAGGCTGTCAGTGGGGAAATGTCCCATTTTCACACTCTTCTGGAATGGCCCTGCACTTTTGTCCTTTTTCCTCAGATGAGTCATTAGTACATTTAGTAAAGTCTTTCAAATTTTTATATTTCAAAATATTATTTTAGAGCTCTGAAATCCTCTTTTCCTAAAATGTACCTCAAAAAGTGAAAAGGTACAAGAAATAAGGAGAGAAACAAATAAATGTTTCTATCCCTCTTTGCTGTGCCTTCTACCAAAATACTAATTTTGTAATTGAGCTTTATTTATTATTATTACTAAACAAAATGTTTTATTTATAGTCTGATGATACAGCTTTAATCTTGTAAAATAAATTGGATGTAATTTTTTTTGTGGCAAAACATAAAAAGTTGTTTTATTAAAAAAAATAATATTATTTATGTGATTATTTTTCCCTCTACTTCCTGAAGATTTCCGATAGAATGAAATCTAAGTCGAGGGATTGAGAGGAAATGATCAATTTCCTTCAAGAGTCGACCACTATCTCTTTGTCCAGTGGCATCAATGTAAAGTCTGATCTGTCCCCCTATTTTCATGGTAAAAATGTATTGTATACCATTTATTTTTTCCTCTCTCTCTTTTCTGTATATTCTTCCCACCATAGCTTGTGGGCAAACACCATGGAATTGTTTTTATATAGTAAGACGAGAATTTTTAAACATAAAATTTCTGTCAAAGCAATTTAAAGTTATTTAAAAAATAATTGGCTTTGTAAATGTTTACATTTGTACAAGACTTCATTGAGTTAATAGACTTGGTAGGCATCGAGGATGAATACAAAAATACTTGAATCAAACATTGAAATAAGGATAGAATAGCAAGGCCTACACACCAGAAAATTGTAGTCCTCAAAGTTCACAACTAAAACAACAAAACCCATATTTATGTGATTTTTGGAGAAGGTACATCAATCTCCTCCCTTGGCAGAAGAGAGTAAAACCCCAAAAATTACATAGATATGTGTTGTGTTTTAATTGTGAACTTTCAGGCCCAGAGTTTTTTGATGTGTTGTAGGTCTTGCCCTTCTATCCACGTTTCAATGTTTAGTCTAATATAGCCGGTTGGTGCCCTTTTTCCTCTGTAAAAATACTTGACTAATATTTTCAAGGTAGGACAAACCTTCTACTGTGAAAGACAAAAAGAAATTAAGTGTCACTACAATGTTTTTTTCCCCAAGCTATGATTTTAATTTTTAATAAATAACCTTAGGCAAAAGTTGGGAGTTGCATCAAACCAGTCGCAAGGTTGGTGAACTAATAATGATTGTTTCATAAACTGCCATTCTTAAAACTATAATGAGAAAGTTTGTAGACTTTTTGTTAATCAGAATTATGTGTAACCCGCATCAGGGCACACTCTGGGTGGTTTTTACTTAATTGTTCCCCACCCTCCTCAAACGGGAATGTAGGTACATTTATTGTCAATTTTATCTTCCTCTCTACATCATTAGCACACATAAAACATGCATAAAGATCAGATAGAAAAACAGAAACAAACTTATACCAACTATTTTAATTTAAGATATTCATAGATTTAATTTTTTTCATATTTTTATTCATTTAAACCTAATCTAGTAATATTTTAAACTAGCCAAAGTACCCGGTGTGTACTGGGGTAACCATGCAATGAATATTGTGGCTACCCCAGGCAATGATTTTCTTTGCTTCAAACAGACAGAAAAAAAAAACTTAATTTTATTGCTTCCAACCCAATTTTTAATAATTAAAAGAAAAATCTAATCAAAAATTTATGATTCCAGCTTCAAGTTGCACATGTTTGTACACAGGAGCTACTAATTTTTCAACTTTCAGGCCTATGTGTGGGGTAGATATCGCACAATGCTCATGACAGACAAACTATACATTTTATTAATAAACTTGTTAAAGATATAATTTGACAAAATTTCCTCATGTTAAATAACTTGATTTCCAAATCTACTCATTTGTTATCAACAAAAAGGTTGCCAGCATTATTAAAACAATCTTTGATCACACACACTTTTTGAACAGTAGGAAAACAAAACTGAACTCTGCAGTCCGATTAAGGGCATCCATTAGATTTGAACTAAACTTTATATTTTAAACCTAAAACAGTTTCTTTTATCTTATAAAATTACAGATTCTTGTCCATTTTTTCATGCTTTTAAAAAATGATCATGTTAAATAAAACTTATTTGATTTAAAATATTTCTCTTATTTAAATAATTTACCTATATGATATGCTGATGTTTGGAGACAATTTTAGAATCTTGGAAGTTTGATTATAACTAAAGCAGTTTCTTTATATATAAAAGTACTAATTATTTAAATATTCACAACTTAAAAATACGTGTATCTTATTTTGACTCTAGTGATATTTTTTAACTGTGCTTTACGATCATTGTTTTAGGCTATAGCCACAAAATTTAACCCATTATTAAAAGGGAACAGTTTAAATCTTAGATTTCAGTGTTTTTAATAATATAATAAACATTCTTATTTTCATACAATATCATCAATTTAGAATCTTGAATTCTCTCAGTTTAATATTTTCACAATATGGTCGTTCATTCACAATTTTACCTCTTTATTCTAATTTTTACAAATACTTTTTGCCTGTTTTTCATCCTTTTGTGTGTAAATATAATAGTTATACCTTTTTTTATCATTATATTTTAATGTTTCTTATCAAATTGCAGAAAGAATTTTTGTAGCCTTTGTCTACAACTTAAATGGCTATACATCAGATAGATTGTTGGACACTTTATGAAAGTGGAAAATATGATAATTCTCTGTTGTATCAACTTTTTTACATATATATTTTAATCAGTACTTATCAAACCTTTTACTGAGGATTACATTACCCATATTTCACAGCACACTTGGTATGAAATGTACTTAGCTCCAGGGATTGATGAGTTAAGGAAACCCTTACTTATTAAAATACTTACTTATAATAAAACTATATTTTGTGATTCAAAACATAGTAGAAACACGATCAACTAAAAAAATAATATATTTTTGGTTCAATATTTGTGGACTAAATGACAGATTTTCTCTTATTTTCATAACGCCCCTTTTGAGCACCACTGAATAATTAATAAAAAAATAGGTATTTGAAATGAGAGTAGCAATAAACAATTTTACAGAGATGTTAACATTTTAAAAGCTACTACAAACTTGACTCTGATGTTTAGAAAAAAATTTATTACTGTGTGATTTGTCAGGAGCTTAATTTTATTTAGTCACTACAACTAAAAGGCCATTTAAGACTTTTTATTTGATTTACTGTTTTTATTCAAAGTTCTCTTCTATTAACAATTTAACATATTTTCCATTTCCATTAAATTAATTTTGTAAGTTTATTATGATAGTAATGCGATACATTTTTGTGTGTGTGTGTTTTTTTTAGCAAGAAATCTCATTTTGTTTAAGAGATACAACATAATTATTACTCTTGCATTTTCCTCTTACTCAAGTTGGTCCAGTATCACATCACCCTCATGTTGGTGTCACTGTGTAAAGGGCCTACTCAACGGAGCAGTGGAAGGAAAATGGGGTGGAGATGTTACTGGAGGGTGGTGGTGATGGTGGTGAAAGGGTGGGGGGTGCTACTGTCTCTCACACTCCTGTAGAAACCAGAACGGCTCTTGCCACCATCTCGAAGGATCTGGTGTAAGCGCTCCTTCTCCAACCAGTGGTAGCGGAGTTTCTCCTCCATTGCTGAAAGACTCTTCAGCTGCTCCTGAAATATACATAGTGTTGGTAAACATGGCAATCAGGGACTTAATTAGTCCTCTTTATTGAACAACTATTTGGTTCATTAAGTGTTAATGTGTGCTTCAAGAAATGTAAAAGAAATGATATCTTATGACTTCGTGTTTTTACAGCTCAAGTGTGATATAGCAGTAACTTAAACTGCTGTTGGATATGTTGAGGTTATGCAGATTAATTATTATTGTGATAATCGAATTACACACTACACTTGTATAATGTATAAAAAATGTTACTTCATTTATAATTTACTTTAGAAATCTCTTTGTTCGATTGTACTCACGGATGCTGGACAACATACAATCAAGTTGTAACAAAAGAACAGTGATCTAGATGGATCCATATAACATATAATATAATAGTGTTTTGTTTATAAAACACTCTACACAATAACAGACAGGACTGATGGTTACTGCCATAAAACTATGTCCTACAAGATATAACATTATTTTATAACCTCAAGTATTTCCACAAGGAAAGATCATTTCAACTTATTAGGAGATAGTTTCTCATTAATTAGAATATTGTTTGGTTGGTCTTTAATCTGGTATCTTCTAATTTTGTTTATTTCTTCGTGTAGCTTGAACAGTAGGTATAAACATGTTTAATTATAATTTTATTGTTCAGGTGACCTGGTGGTCTAGGGGTAAGGTGTCAGACTTCTGTGTTGAGGATCCGGGGTTCAATACTCGGTCCCAGCACAGATTTATCTGAATACCAAACCCTTCCTTCACCTCTGACAAGATGTGTATTAATCACAACTTGTGAATGTGAGGAATGCCAGGTCTCCACCGTGGTTCGAATCCCACTATAACCGAACGGGTAGTAAGACGCGGTGCTAATAATAATTATATTGTTTTTAAGTTTTTATAACAAAACAATTTTTGGCTAATATAAATAAAATATTTCCTAGGTAAATACTTTTTTTTTACATATAATAAACCGAATACAAAAAATACTGGAACTTGCATTCCCTTTCATACCACTACATTAAAATGACTTTGCATTTTTATAGTTCGACTATTTCCCGCAGTTTTATAGTTCAACTATTTCCCGCTAAAGAAGTCTGTCAGTGATATTTTGGGACTAGACTTAATTTTTAAGAATCAAATGAAAAATTCGAAAACCAACTTGTTGTGAAATCACAAATGATGTCATATTTTTACTTTTATTAATATGGACGAAGCTTATTAAAATATAGTGCAACTCAAAAGGACACTTGTTTGACCCAAGCCAGTGCCTTAATTATTTGAGTATTTACATATTAAATTTCCCTTTATTGGCTATAATGTATCACCATAGGAAAAAAATTATCCGACAATGTTTGAAAGATGGTGTCAGGTTTAATAGATTTAATTACTTTTGATTTTGTATTTATTTTTAACCGTCTCTAAAAGGTTCTTACTATGGGAATTTAATTGATTTAAGTTACCCACATAGGTGGTTGCATGGTCTAAGGCATCACTCTGGCAATAATCTGAAATGCTGGTGACTAGAAAGTCAGGATTTGAATCCTGGCTGAGTGTTCTGAGGGTGCCCTAAATAGTTTCCCACTTATCTACATCCGAATGTGGGTACATATCATCTTAATTCTACTTTCACTATCCCATTAGTTTAATTAAATGTGAGTAAACCAGATGGGTAGTAAAGCTGTATGCAAATATGGTTTAAGTTTGTGTCACTACCTGTATCTTGTCGAGGTGCCGGGCGTGGCTCCAAGGTATCTCCTGAAAGCTACTATCACCCTTCACTCCCGCGGCCACATCTATAAGCTCTTCCTCTAGAGGGTCTCTTCTTGCTGCAAGTAGTTCGTCCATCTTATCTAGCAGAGGTGCCCTCTGAGGTTGGCCCCCACCAGTCGAGTTGACCTTGATCTCGGAGGGGCCACCACCTGTTCCGATGACCTGGGACTTGTTTTTACTCGCCCCTTGCGGTGGGACCACCGACACCGCGATGTACGCGTTCCTGTGCCTCGCCCTCTGCGCCGCCGCCAACATCTGTGGGCTGGATGTCACCCTGTGATAGGTGAAATGCGGCCACTGCCTGTTGGTGGTGTTGGTGTCCTTAGTCCCGGCAGTGGCACTGCTGTGCCGCGCGATGGCTGAGTCCAGGGCTGACATCGGCTTCCCTCTGGTCTCCTGCGGCCAAGGGTTGGATGGTACTCCTCTAGTGTCCTCCATCGACAGAGACTTGGCCCACGACTTAGTATCCCCTGCAGGATCTATGTGGTTAGATCTACCGTCCCCCATATATAAGTTCGGCCACCCCTTGTTCTCTGTCGCGCGATCGTTGCTGTAAGAGGGTGACAGATCCATCGCGAGGTTTGGCCAGAAATTCGTCACCCTGTTGGTGTCTGGGTCCGAGTTCTGGTTCTCAGGTGAAACTGGCCAGGGCTTGTGATGATGTTCTAACAGATTACCATGCTTCAAGGACTCTAAGGAAAACTCTGGCCACCGGTCGTAAGTGACGTACTGCCCCGCGTCATCCGCCACTCTCGGCCACGTGGAGGTGTTCTTCGTCACGACTGGATTTCTTGGGGTACTTCCTGGCCACCTTTTCGCTGAACGTTGTCATTGTGGGAGTCCCTAGGCCTTTGGTTGAGTCCGATTTGACCGGAGAAGGGGCACGCCCCCAGTTCTTGTTTTTTAACGTTTTCAGACTCTGTTGCCATCTTTCTACCGGTCGGCCGATCGCAATGTCGCGGTTGTTGACCGTTTCCGGCCAGTTGTCATTTCTCGTGCCATCTTTGCTGAAGACGATCGTGCCATGCCGGTTACCCTCGTCTACTGACGCTGAAATTTTCGGCCTGTTGCCGTTTCCGGATAAACCTTTGCTGTAAATCAGTTTACCGTGCCTCCTTGCGTCCTCGTAATCCACAACTGGTTTTGTGTCGGACAAGTAGGAAATGGCTGAATCCAAGGATGTAGTTTTATATTGAGGTGGTGGTCTATCAGCTTTGTATTTTTGTGAGCTAGCTAGGATGTGTTTCAGTTTGTGCTTTAACCTATGTTTACCTTTCATTTTAGTTGGTGTTGTAGAAGGCGTGAAATTTTGGTTTTCTTCTTTATTCGTAGTATTTGATTCGTCTTTCATTCTTGCCGTGACCTCGTTTTTGGGCGGTTTTAGTAATCTGTTCCTTATGGTTTCTTTTGACAACTTGTTCTCGTTGTTTGTTTTGGTTTTCGTCCAAGTCACGCCTTTTGGAAGTTGTGTAGACAACTGGTATGAACTTTTATCATCGCTGTCTTTCACCCAATGACTGCCCGAATCTGCCCATCTGTCTCCCACCTTATCTTTTGACGGTAGACTGTCAGATTTATACCAGACGTTATCGTTCTTGCTTTTATCAGGTTTCGAACCTGACGCCAGCCATTCCCTTATATCGTTTGCCTTGGGCGAGTGTGCCGTCGGTCTTGGCCAACCGTTGTCGTTGTTCGTGCCTTGTTTCGAAGAACCGTCACGATACTTTGACGTCTTTCCGCTAGGTGGAAGCACTCCCGCTCTCTCCAATTCTTCCCTGCGTCTTTCATCGGCTGTTTTCTCTTTAGACTTCGATTTCTCCTTATGTTTCTGTTTCTTTCTGTTATTCTCTTCGTCCACCGTCTTGTGTTTCCTGTGCTCCTTGTTCACCCTGTGTAGACTTAGACTATTGTCGTATTTGGTACTCTTGTCATCGTTTTTCTTCGCCGTTTTTTGGACACGGTTTACTTCCGAGAGGTGGCCCCTAGATGTTTCCAGGTCATGGTCAAGGGCCTCTGTGAACAAAGACGTGATAATAATCCCATCAACATTTTCAAATGATGCGTTCCCTTACAACTGTACATAAATAATTCGCCGCATTGTAACAGTCAAACAAGTCTGGTTTGAAACTGCACCATATATTATAATGAATACTCTTAGTTTACTCTGATACCCCGAAAGGTACCTTGATGGATTACACTATGAACCTATCTTGTACGCTAGACCATAGTGAACATCCAAATATATGGGCACGGGGATTAAATGTCAGGCTCATCCAGTTTGGTTTGCAGGTGAGGGGTTCGAATCTAAGTTGGGGGAACTGAGTGTTTTTATCCTAATAATGGTTTCCCCTCTATTATTCCACGCAAATACGGGTACATTACCTTCAAATTCTTCCCTTATCATTCATACCACACTATCGTAGTTACAAAATCTGCACAAAACAAGATAAACTAGGTTAAACGGAATCTACATTAAGAACAAGGCCGTAGTCAGCCAATAATTTCGGGGGGTGGGGTGGGGGGGGGTTGGTGGGCTCATCCCCCAATTGACGGAAGCTAGAAAAAATTCTAAATAAAAAACTGTCCTAGAAGCTATCTGAAGTGTTTCTTTATGGCAACATAACCCCCTAACCGCCGAAAAATAGGAACAATTCTAAATATTAAACATCTCTAGAAGCTATCTGATTTTTTTAAAATGACAACATAGCACCATAACTGCCGAAGGCTAGAAAAAATTCTAAATAATAAACACCTCTGGGAGCTCTCTGAAGTGCTTTTTATGGTAACACAACCCCCTAATTTGTACTTGTACCTTAATTTTGATATTGTTTGAAACATAAATAAAGTCATGTATGTTTTGTTCATAAAATTTCAGGGGGGGGGGGTTGAAACCCGGACCCCCCCCCCCGACTACGGCCTTAATTAAGAACATGATAGGAAGGGTTGGTTGTAACTGTCAGTTAAAAAAAATCACTAGATATACTTTCATATATTCATATGTCAAGTCACAATATGTACCGAAGTTTTCCTTTTTGACAAGTATCAATGCCAATAACATAGTAATCGTTGCTTTTAACAAAAGAGGCTATGCATCAAGAAAGAGAGGGTGACGGGACAACATATGGACAAAGACAGTTTGCTGGTGACAAGGAGCTCGGGGTTCCAATCCCTGCCGAGTGTGTTGACGGGATTATCCCTATACACGGTAGCTTGACACTCTTCATCCACGCAAATGCTTGTATATTTTTTCTAAATTCTATCTGCCTCATTCGTACGCCGTTTGTGTAAATACGTGGACAGCCGTGACGGGTAGTAAGATTAAGCCCGGTGGGGGAAAAAACCCATCCTTAATGCTGAAAGAACAGATAAAAAGTGAACAATATATTTCACCTGAAAAAACAACAACAGGAAAGCATATTGTGTGTCACCAGAATGATATGCGAATTTAAATATCTGCATTTACGTGTTTGGTTATCTGAAGCCGTATCTCTACCAGCATGCAAAATTTAGACTTACTACCATACTTTTTTTTTATAAACTCTCCTTTTTTTCCTGGACTCCTACTATAAACTTTAAAATTTTTAGAATTTTATAGTTATTTGGAGTGGTATCTTTGCTTATGTGCAGAATTTTAGTTTTATACCACACTAAGAAGAGGTTGTTTCTAATAGTTTTGTAAGTTTTTAACCACTCATCCCACTTTTCCAACCCACTTTGAGAAATTTTAAATTATAACATTAATTTGGATATCTGGAGTTTTATTTCTACCTATCTTTCAAATTTTAAATTTTAACCTTTTCTCAAAAGTTATTTCTAGCTGTATCTTCCCCCTCCCCCATTTCCCATAGTTTAAATTTAAAATTTTCACATTTTTTTGTTTATTTAGAGTGGTCGTTATACCTACGAATTTAAGTTTTCTACCACACAGAGAAATAGTTGAATATATTAGTTTTTGTAAATGTTGAGCCCGGCCCCCTTTCCCTACCATTTATTCAAATCCCACTTATAAATTTCAAATATTAAGCTTTATTTGGTTATTTTGAAACGTCATTCTACCTTCTAGCCAAATTTAAATGTTCTATTACAGCTAAAAGTTGTTTTTATTTTTATAGCCCCTTACCTTCCTCCCCCCCCACCCTATTTCCCAGGGTCCCATTTAAAATTAAAAATGTACAGACTTATAGTAATTTGACATGCCCCTTTACTTTACTTATACATTTCAATTTTCTGCCACACTGAGAATTAGTTGTTTCTATTAGTTTTATAAATATTTAAGCTCAATTTTCTAACTATCATTTAGAAATTTCCATTTTTAAGACTTATTAGATTATTTGGAGTTGTCCTCCTAAACGACTGTCAAATTAAATTTGCTAGCACACATGAAAGGTTTTTATTCTGTTTACATCCCCTTCCCTATGTCCCAGGGTCCCACTTATTAAACAAAAATGTTCATACTTTTATAACTATTTGGAGTGGTCCCATTGGTTGTCTGCAAAATGTCAATCTTCTATCACCCTGGAAAGTATTTATTTATATTAGTTTTGGACACACTTTTTACTAACGCACCTTGGGACCCATCGTGTGGATGCCGTACATAAATTAATTTAATATTAGTACTCTGCGACCCTATCCTCCATATATAAAATTTCATATTGATTGGAGGACATAGAATTTACTGCCGCCTTTTTATCTCTTTACACACCTTTAGGCGATAAACTTGAAACGCCCTAAAAATGTCTCACCCAATTCTATAAAGAAATATTCCTTTTAAATTTCAAGACTATATGTCCACTAGTTCAAAAAATGCATGGTCAGTGAATTTTGAAAACTTTTGAATCCCCCTTTTCATCTCTTATAGGTTGATGAATTTCACAAAATTCGGTCTTATCTCTGGTCTAGAGCCAAAAAGGAACCTTTATTAAAAATTTCAAATGTCCATATTTGAAACCATTAAGCTCTTCTAACAAAACCACAAACTCCCCCACCTAATTTATTGTTTCTACAGGCAAAAATGGCCTTGTAGTTTGGAATTTTAAGCAATAATGTCTCATCCCCTTATATCCACCCTCGTGTTAATGATATCAGTTTTGGTATCCACTTAGTGAGAAATAATGTTTTAATAAAGACGAAACTACAANAATAATCACAATTGAAGAAGAAAAAAGTAGTACATATAACATTGGCCACTTATGTAAGTTTTTGAGTTCATACAGTCATAATGTCCCATTATTTGAATATTGTATTTATTTTTAACCTATCAACTATAGTCTTATGAAGAGTGTTTAGTTAGATACCGGTACATATTTGAGACTTTACACACTTTAACAACTAAAGTGTTTTATTGAAACATACCTCCCATCTAAGTCTACTATTTAAAAGCAAAATTTGTTAATCTAAAGCTTAAGCCAAACAGCTGGATTTGTTTGTATAGCAATCAAAACTATTCAACATTAAAACTACTTATAAATCCTTACATTATTTCAACGTTTCAACACGCTTCAAATATTACTTTTGAGACAAGAGTCTAGATTCATAGAAATGTGTCAAAACACAGTTAATTTTTAACATTTAATTGAAATCAAAATTAGCTTAAAGTCACAAGTACTCAACTCTCAAAATTTCACTCAACAAGATGAGATTATTGGTGTTATACTTTCCATATTTTCTGCCTCAGTTTCCCTAAACACTAAATATTCTCCTTTACAGTCCACAGCAAGTGATTGTTAATACTAACTTTAAGGAGGTGGCTTTGTGCAAAATAGCTTGTGATTTTTGCAATGTTTAAGCCAATGAGGATATATTATCCTTATTTTCTTCAATGCCTTTCCTAACATTATATGTACAATACCTTCTTTGTGTTGCACTTAATGAAATTGCTCAATAAATATTTCTAGGATATGTGTGTGAACATATCTGTAGGGGATTTAAGATTCCCTAAGTCATCATGCCCTTTATTGAGATATGCTCTATGAAAAATTAGATAGTCATGTCATGACTCCATGTTGACATCACACTTTGTTAATGTATTTATGCAGAGTTTACAGTGAAATTCCCGTTCTATCTTGTATGAAAGATAGCCAGCAACATATTTAAAAGATCGAACGGTAAAACCAATAAGTATCTAATCTTTATTTGTGATGATAAAATAATGTTAAAATTATATGTGTATTTTCATACTCGTTAGTTCCTATTTAAAAACCATTAATTTAATGACAAAATATGTTAAATAGTAAATAGGAAAGCATTTTGAAATACCTATTTTATTTTGTATCTCACGTATCAAAATAATATGTATGTAGTCTACACTCGGTTTACACTGAAAGGTGACATCAATACTTTAATGGACTAGACTAGCCTAAGGCCGTATTTTATAAGCCACAATGTTACATCATAGTCTATCATAATAAAAGGAAGTGTTTGTCTGTGTTTGTTTGTGTGCGATGCCTAGCCAAATCTACGGCATGCAGAGATCTGAAATTTTTAACATAAGTGGACGGAAGGGGGTCCAAATGCACCTCGAAGAAGGATTTTTAAATTTTCAACTAACTTTTTAATTAGGATATTTTAAACTACGTAATTTTAAATAACAGAAACCCTTAGAACTATTTAAAAATCCTATATTTTGGTTTTAACTTTAAATACTTGAGTGTGGGAATTTTAATCTACACCGGGAACATACCAGTTTTAAAATTATTTCAAGTATACATTAATGATTTTAAATACATAGCATCAAATATATATTATAGACCTGCATTAGTGGCCACGCGGTATGGTATCTAGCCTTCCTCTATCAAATAGTAATGTGTTTTGATATGGTCACAATTTGTGGGATTGTTTTATACGGTTCTATATAAGATATCACACATTTAAAAAACACTTTATGATTAAAATTTAAACTATTTAACTGGTCAGAAACTTCACCCTCACTTTGGTGAAAACAATATTAAAAATATCCAACCACTTCTTAAATAAATTGGTATATCTAAACGTCTGCGATTCTTCCCAGTGCTTCTTAACAAATAATTGCAGTTGAGAACCAGTCCCTTAGTTTTAAAAAAGAAGAAAAGGTCCATTGTGTTTCAAGTTTTCTTTGTAATGTGCAGTCAGAGTAAACTTATTTGTGTGGCAGGATTATGTTACTTAGTGACGATCGGTAGGGTTAGAGACGGGGGAGGGCGCTACCTGACGCTTCCTCGTAGACCACCAGCCGACAGGTTAACGCGAGGAGCTCATATTTTATATCTGCCTTCTAGTACATTCGAGTTTAAAGTGAGTCGTTTAAAAAATGCCCACTTGATTGCGCTGTAGTCACTGGGGATCGCACCTAGCGATCCCAACGTTGAAAGAGTAAGACCTCGAAAAGGAGCGCAACACGTTTAACCTAGCGGCTGTGGATCTGTTCTTTCCTTGTCTGTGACCTCGACCTAATTCAATGTGAGTTTAACGTCTTGGACCACGCAGACACTAGTGAAGGGCATCCCTCCCATTTATCCCCTGTTTGTGAAATAGACGTCCTGCATCGTAAGAAGAAATACGCTTGTTCGTGACAAAGGGACTTTAGGTCACACTACAAGCTCAACGTCCCTCTTTTGCTCTCGAGGAAGGAAAGTACAAAAGAAAGAAAAGCTTCAGGATAAAGGTCGAAGATGGTGGCTGCGGCCGAGTTTAATTTGTGCCACACGCACCATTGGGGAGAGCTTTACCCCCACCCACCTCAAACAACACCTCCTTTTACACCACCCACAACCTCTTTGTGACTTTTCCTTCCATCTAGTTCTAACTGTCCTCTTTTAAAGGAAATTGAAAAACATGTCCCTTCTTGTGTGGGGATAATAAAACTTTGTTCTTCGCTATGTTGTCTGTGAGAAGCTCAGAAAATAGGCCGATAGACTTTGGGAGATGTTAACATAGGCCTGGTTCCTGCTTGTAATCTAGTTTTTGGTTGAAATTTTTTTAGGTTTGTTTCCCGTTTGTCATAAATATTTCTTAGCAGAAAGTCTTACTACCTGTTCAGATTATAAAAATAAATACTAATTACGCTAATAAGTAAGGCATGAGATAGGTTTAATTTAGAGGAAGTGTGCCCGCATGTGTGTGAAAGGAGAGTGGAAAACCATTTAGGAAAAAACACCCTCCGTATACCCAACCCGGATTCGAACACCGATCTTCCTGTCGTCAGAAGTATAGTCTATTGGGAGAGTAACACCTTAGACCATGCGGCCACTGAAGCAGGTCAGTTTATTATATGTTATTTGGTTTAAATTTTATCTTAGTTCTGGTTCCTGTTGCATGTATTTTGTTCTTGGGTAACATTTATCTCATGCCGGGCTGCTACGCGCATAAACGGACATCAGCTAACACACTCGAGTTCGTGGCCAGCCTGTATTTATTATTAATTATTTAGTACCGCGTCTTACTACCCATTCGGGTTATACGCTTAAGTACTAATTACACTAATGGATTAGGAATTGGGAAGGTTGAATTTAGAGGAAGTGAACACGTATTTGCGTGGAGGGAGAGTGGAAAACCATTTAGGGAAAACCACCCCCAGTTCACCCGACCGAGATTCGGACCTCGATCTCCCCGTCCTTGGTGGTCTAGCTCAACACGACTGGCGCGTTAGCCAACTACGCCACCGAGGCGGGTAGCCAGCCTGTTTATGATCGTAATGGCTTCGCAAATTAAATGAGGCCGACCCGGAATGAATGTTTATTGTCCTAAGCCAGGTTCTCGTTTGTCCTTTGTTCTTTGGTTGATATGCTATATTAGGCTGGGTTTATGCCTATAAATTCTGTTCTAGGGTCGATATGAGATAGAGTATTGTATCTATTTTAATAAGCGAGTGTTTTTTACGATTAGTTTTTCTATTGTAGTATTAATTTGGTTCATTTATATAATTGTTTAAATTTTTTATAAGGGTAGAGGGAAATATAACAAAAATGTTATGAATGTGAATTCAAAGGCAGCTCAGAATCTAATCTAATCTATTATATCTAATTTAATCTATTATATTCACGTTTGATATTTTGTAGATCCGTTTTTTTAATTAATAGTTAACTGAATTAAACTCTATCGTACTCTCTTCTAGAAATGCAAATTAAATCTGGTAGCGACTGAAGGAAACATTCTATATCAACAACTAGGAGAGTAATTCCCCTGTTTTCCTTTTATCTTCTTAATGCAACTCCAGCTTTTCATCCCGACCTGGAAAATTGGTGGGGCTCATCCTAAGACCAACATTAATCCCGAGGAAGGAGCTTTCTGTGTAACTGTTGTCCATCAACACCCGACTACTTCATTTAAATATGAGAGGATTTCGGGATATTACTTACTCTGTCGTCTGATTTGAGGAGCTTTCTTGATGCCTGTCACAATGAATAATAATTAATTAACCAAGAGTGAAACCCAAACAGACGTTAAATTTGGCTTAGTGAAATAGGCGTTGGATCATTTTGTGTGCAAAAGTGAGATTGTTACCCACACCGATGTGCATAAAGGCGTCAGTCTCGTCTAGTCTGGTTTAACGGTGACTGGTAGGCCAGGGTTCAAATCCAGGTGAGTAATACCGAAGTGTTTTTTTTCATAAATAGTTTACCACTCTCACTCCACGCAAATGCAAGTCAATTTATCTAAGTTCTACGTGGGACACGGAAAATAAAACAACCTCATTACTTAATCTAACTATACCCCGTGTTTGAGTGGGTAGGAAGGTTGTCATAGAGTCAAGAGGGTACTAGTTCGACACCAGGTGTTGATTATACTCACCCTTTAACATTAATACGGGTGACCTGGTGGTCTAGGGGTAAGGTGTCAGACTTCTGTGCTGAGGGTCCGGGGTTTAATCCTCGGTCCCGGCACAGATTTATCTGATTGCCAAACCCTTCCTTCACCTCTGACAAGACATGTATTAATCACAACTTGTGAATGTGAGGAATGCCAGGCCTCCACCGTGGTTCGGATTCCACGTTAGACAGTAAGTCCTCCATTTAATCTCACAATCACCCTACCATTACATATTAGCGTAAGTGCGTATAACCCGACCGGGTAGTAAGACGCGGTGCTAATAATAATAATAAACAATAATACTAATTGAGAAAGTCAATCCAACGTTACTCCTTTGCTGAAGCCAATATTATAAACAGTAGAATGTTTATAAACCAAACTAATTGGAACCAAGTAGAGCTAAGATATTCTCTTTGCTTGAACTGATGAACAGTAGAGAGGTTAAGGTGACCTGGTCACCACAACCAGGACGCCAACACGCATATCCTGGGTTTATATACAGGTGGTTATACTAGGTGACAGCAATTTGGTGGCAAAAATGATCACATGAGTCACAAACTTAATAATACAACAGCCACTACGCCCTGTGCCCTGGCCGTTAATTCATCACTAAAAAAAAGATAAATGCTCCAATTTTACCAACACGTATTTTGGTCACACCAGGACTCGATCTTGGGAGCCTTGGCTCAGTGTTTAGACGCACTATCGACTGAGCTAAGCCGTCGGACGCTTGTGTTTTGTGACACCCCGTAGACGCGTAGAGGTTTCTCGCACTCCGAGAAAGAAGTACTCGCGCGTGTACACCCCTCCACCCCCCCTCCACATACAGGAGATCCTCGGGGAAATCTGCTGCCAACACACTGTCGAAATATTTCCCTACTGGCCGTGCGCTCATCTCAGTAATCAGTCGTCATGGTAACTTGTCTGGCAGACTTTAGAGTGCATTGGAGGGGGGGTAGGAGGGAGAGGACGAGACATCTCGAGGTGCGGGTCTCGAAATGGAATCGAGGTCTTGGTCTCGGTTAGTCTCGTTGAGACGCTCTGATACGGACCGTTGATTACAAAATGTGGTTGAGGATGAATTTTGATTTTTCAGCTCTACTTAGTACTCATCCGAGCTATCCGCATATGTAGCCTACACTGTAGGGGTAAGGACGAGGGTGGAGCATTTTAAAGAAATGTACCCGCATTTGAAGAGGGGGAGAGTGGGACAACATTCAGGGAAAAAACCACTCTCAATGTACTATGTCGGGATTTGAACCCCAAACTCTCCGTCACAGATAACCCAGTCTATTGTTAGAGTGACACCTTAGAACATTCATCCACCGATGTGAGTTTAAATAATTTAACAAGTGCATCACTTGTAACGATGAGTATGTACACTAAGTGTCACGGTTGTCTAGTTTGATTTGCTGGTGGTGGGAAGTTCACCTATTTCAATCCCATTCATGTGTACGATGATTTTTATTAAGAATTTCCAACTCTCTCTACACGCAAATGAGGGTATATTTCCACTAAATTATATCTTTATCATCCATAATACTCCATGCGGATATGCCGGACGGGTGGTAAGAGTCACTGCATGGGAAAAAAGTCGATATTTTGTTTTGTGTCTTTAACTTTCTAAGATAAAATATATTGATGGTTTGATTTAAATTTTTTTAAATGTGAATATAGATAGGCCTATTGTACGTTTTACGTGCTCCAGGATATTATAATGTTGTGTTTAGTATATCTTCCATCTATCTATATTATATTTGTCCACTCACTTATCTATTGACTTAATGGCCTGACCCTTTTTATATATTAATTTAAATATCCATAAATATTTGTATCATACAGGTTTTCTATTAATATACTAAGCAAAAATTAATTAAACAATAAAGAAAGATACCTTGCTTACGATCTCAAGAAAGTATTGAGAAAATAATTTCTAAGAATAAAGTTTTATATAAAAACAAATACTACACAGGCTAATTTAATATATTTCAAAATAATATTAATGTATCCAGGAGTTTCCTAATGGATGGTTAAATGTCCTATCCTAAACCAATTTAATTTTTTTACAAGAATATATAAATACATTTGATTTTTATACAGGTATTTGGAAACTCAACGCCCAAACTCCACATATAGTCTATTTGAACCAAAAGTAGTACACAACCTCATACACTTACATCTGAAAAACTATGCTAATAGCATTAAATTGTGTTCAAAGTTTCGGCATACGGTGCTGGGAGGGCAAAGTTGTGCAAGCATGCGTGTACAACAGGTTGCATAGGAATTAGGCTCGCGGTATTGCACACCTCTAAATTTTGGAGCACGGCAGCAGAACATACCACAATTAATAGTAAACAACAAACCAGTCCATCTAGAAATGGGAATATATTTTGAGGGTCATCATTAACAGTCCTACATCACAGCAAGTGCTTGCCATTATTACATATGCAGTGCCGCGCGCCTAACTCCTATGCAACATGTTATACATGCATGCTAGCACAGCTTTGATCTCCCTGCGCCGTATGCCTAAACTTTGAACACAATTTAATGGTATTAGCATAGTTTTCCAGATGTAAGTTTGTAGGGATTTTATATTTTTTTTGGTTCAAACAAATTATATGTGGAGTTTGGGCGTTGAATTTCCGAACATACTGTATTTAAAAAAATACTTATTGAAGAAATGTTATTTAAAATTTCTATATTTAAAATGTTTGTGCATAATTTTCTACACTTATATATTTTTTCCCTTATATCATTTAAAATAAAATGATAGATGACATATAATAAACTAACAGGGTTGGACTTAGCTCACAATCCTCAGTTCAATTGGCATTGAGAGATTTTATCACTCCCAAATTGTGATTTTTCACTAACTTTACAGCTGAACTTTAGATAATTTCACTTACATACTTCTTACTCAACCTCTTAGCTTAAACTGTTTTTTACCACTGTGTCTTAAGGCGACTGCCTCGGTCAGCGGGAAAAAAATCACTCGTGATCAGGCCACAAGGCTTAAAATACATGGGTCTGTGTCGTTTTCTGGAAACTTCTTCGCTATTCTGTTTAAGCTTATACTCCTTTTCAGCCTTCCCCTATAACCACTCTTTGTCAAGTCAATGAAAAAGAGGGGAATTAAACTACGAAACTTCTTATTTCAAGGTAAAGAGGGAGGCTCACTGCTATTCCCCAAATATTAAAAAAAAATTATGTTGTGACCCTATCAAAAATTACTGTATTTATTAGAATAAAGCTAAATACAGATAAAGCTCTTTTTATCAAACCTAGTCTCGTAGCTCCACATTGATGCTCTGAAAATTGAAAAATGACACCTGAACACGGGAATCGAACCCGGGATCTTTGGCTTAGTTCGATTCCCGTGTCCAGGTGTCATTTTTAAAATTTTCAGAATATAATATCTAGATGGAGTAATTCCCATTAATAAGCATAAATAATAGCTCTGGCTATTAATTCTCCAAATAGATGCTTAAAAAGTCGTTGAAAATGAAAAAAAATTCATATTTTCACACATATTTTTCTAGTAATAAAATTCAAACCTAATGGTTGTTAAGAAAAAAGGGCCCTGTTGAAATCTTTCTACTTTATTTTGGCATGAACCATATTTTGAAATAACGTATAGTAGGATTTAATATTGCGTTATAAATGAACGTCTGCGTGGCAATTTCTCGCTTATTAAGGCGGCTCTTTTAGTACCCGTTCGAGCTATAAGCAGAAGTCTTACATTGATAAGGAAGTAAGGATGTGAGATATATAGTTTTAGAGGAAATATACACGTGTTAACGTGAAGATAGAGAGTGAGACTAGTTAGGAAAAACCACCCTCAATACACCCGAGCGGGTTTCGAACCCCACTATCCTCACATAAAACTCTCTTGTTATTTTTAGATAAATTCTTTTTTACTAAAAAAACCCTTGACTATGTCCTTTGAAGCCAAACAAAATGTCTTCTTTAAAATAAAAATAGCAGAAAAAAAATGAACGGTGCTGCTAGGGATGGATATATTATTTTTCTCTGTTGAATGTCAACCCTGGAGCACTCAATATAAAGTTGAGCGTGGTAGGTTTCAAATAAACCTTTCTCCTTGTTTATATCACGGTCAGATTTATCTGGGGATGTTTCAAAGCCGGCATGGGGGAAAATAAATGTCAGATGGTAAAAACAATAAAACCTTTTATTTAAAATAATTAAATTAAAAAACTAATGGAATCAATAAAGAACGCCCTTTCATATAGTCCCTATATTCACGCACACGTGCGCTCCTACACACACGCTCTCTCTCTCACACAAACACACAAAAACACTCACACATATGTTTATAAAAAAAGTATATGCTATGTTAAAATCTAAATGAAAAGAATGTTATGAACCAAAAACTTCCTACTATTACGCAAACTATATTTTTATTGTTTCGTCGCTTTGAATCAAATTGTTTTCCATCGAGTTATTGAAACACATTTAAATTTATAACAACATAAACCCCAACGGAAACATGATGTTATAAATATCTCAAATTTCACAGCTATCGAAAATTACCAAAGATTAGTAATTATAACTTAGTACAAAAACATTGATTTTTATGACTTAGTCAATATTACAAAGGCACATGCACGCCTACAATTTAAATAATACCATATTACTTAGTGTTTTAAAAATATCAAAATAAAGTTACAGTAACAAAATTTATCGATAACTAGTATTTATCATTCTAATATTTAATTACATAATTGTTTTAAAGCTCTTTATTCAAGTAAAGGATTTTGGCCCCAGAATCCTTCATACCACAACTTATTTCGCACCAAGCTAGGCCTAATTAACTTTGAGCTGACCGGGATTCAAACAGGCAAAGCTACAAGAGCTGACTTAGATATCTCGAACACAATGTGGATCCGTTAATTAATTAAAATCTCTTTCAAATAGTTATATTTAATAGCCACTAATAGGATAAAAAATTTCCACAAACTTTTATTTTATGTGAAATTTAGCAGGTCTTATTCACATAAAAACCGTAATTAGCTGATTTATAAAAAGCAAATTTTGTCAAAATAATTCAAGATTTTGAAATAAAGCTGCTTTTTAAACCATTGAATAAATTAGTTTAGAGTTTATTCATGAACCAAATGGTAGTGTTAATTTAGCGCATTTGAGTTAATTTTTATTTCAACTATCAGTTTACTATCTACACGAAAAAGATTCTTTTTAGAAATTTACTTTATTTAAAATTCTTACCCTTAGCTACTATAGTTAAAAAAAATTCTCTAATTGGCTTATGTGGGCATTCAATATTAATATATTTTCAGTGGCCCCCAAACCCGGCTACCGCCTTTACCATAACATTTAGTTTGACTGTGATTATTGATAATTTATTACTGCACTGAATCGATTTTTGGACTTTTCATGGAGATCTGAGAGGTTAGACACGTTTGATTCACGTCTAAACTGAGGTCAACCTGATAGATGATTGAATTTATTTTAACTTTATATATATATACTATAATATAATAATAATAATAATAATAATAATAATAATAATAATAATGAGGTGTTCTGTCTTACGACAGGCCCATTAATTTTGTCTGTGAACTTAAACAACCAATGCACCCTGTACTCGGCTTCTTCCTTTAGCTACCAGAATTTTTCTTCTTTCCTTCAATTTATACAATATTTAAATCCTCCTCCTTACTATGCTCCTCTTTCCCTCAACCTTTCCTTCTATTATATCAAGCAGAAGACAGTTCCTCCTAAGGATGTGTCCGATACAGTTTGCTTTGTACATAATAATAACATCCAAAATGGTTCTCTTCTCACCCACCCTTCTTAGGACGTCTTCATGTCTGTCCCACCTGATCTTCTCAAGTCTTCTCCAGCACCATATTTAATAGCTTTCCAAGTATTTATTTTCCATCTTCCTAAGAGTCCAAGTTTCAGCTACATACAGCTCTCCAAATGTAGCATTTTATCAGATTCTTCCTCAGTTATAAGCTCAACTCACTGGCCAACAATAACCTCTTCTTGTTTAAAACTTCTTTGGCCATGGTGATCCTTGGTCTAGTTTCCTTGGTGCATTAGATGTCGTTTGTATTTGAACTTCTCTATGTTTTACAACTCCTAGTTTCCAATTTTGATTCTCGGTGGCTCTTCCTTTTTTTTGAAATCGCCATCAATTTTGACTTCTCACTGTTGATATCCATGCCATATCTTCTCTCTATCTCCACCAGCAGGTCCATTAATTTCTGTAACTTTTTTTGGTCAACATCTGCGTATCTTATAGAGTTGATGACGTGTCCTTCCATCCTGGAATTACCACGTCCCTCTAGGGCTTCCCTGACCAGCCACTCTCCATACAAGTCGAACAGACTGGGTGAAGAACAACATCCCTGTCTCATTCCTCTTCCTATCTCTACACTGCATTTGTTGGTCTCTCCATCCTTCACCTTCACCTTCATTCGCTGTCCCAGGTAAAGGTTTGCAATCAGCCTTCTGTCCTTACAATTTATGCTGATCTTTTTGAGTATTTCCATCAATTTCTTCCACGTCACTCTAACGAACACCTTTTGCTAGTATATGATACATATACATACACACATACATTCATATATATTATAGTCTTCATCGTTCATGTGGTGTTTACGTTGTCATACTAGGGTTATTTTATCTACCATGTTTGTTTCTAACACTTTGTTAAGTTTCGGGCTAAAGTTAAAACATAATATCGAATGAAAACCCTAAATAAACAATAAGATTTTGTTAACAAATTAATATAAATTTAAACTCAATATGCCATATTGTAATTTTACAATAGCCAAATTGGGTTGATTAAAAATGGACACGATGTGATTGATAGTTTTAACACTCTTTTTAAATACATTTATGCTAATCCCAATATCAATAAATTTGATTCAAATCCGTTGAAAACTGTTGACGCGTGTCTAGATAGAACAATAATTAAACAAAAACACTATTCTCTGAATAGCTGAGTAAACAAAATGACGACCAACATTTTCATGTCAATATTACTTTACAATTTCCAGAAAAATATACAATCTTACATTCATTATGTAAAAGTAGTTTATACTTTCCGGGATGATGGCGTATATCCATCCATCTCTACCCACCTAACACATTTACAATAATCCTTAATTAATGAGTTTTTGTCGGAAAAAGTTCACGTGAAAGTTTGAAGCTCATAGGGAGTGAACTTGTTTTTTTATTCGCTGGAGTGATTTGTTTATCCTCTTTACGCCTCGGTCGGGTTTAAGAAAGGATCCTGCTGTCAACAACTAGTCAGTATCGCCGGCAAGCTTAGAAAGGTTGTTTTACTTTTGTCTTTGGGGAGTAGTTGGACACAACCTTTCCCCTCCATTTCCTTAAGGTCATTCGACACAAATATTTTACTGCACAATTTCAACAAGCTATAAATAGATATATTTAAAATCATTACAGTTTATGAGTTATAAAGAGTCAAACTTATTATTTTATAATTTTAATGTACCATTGTTAAGGTAAAATAATTAATGTATATTACTAAAACTTAGAATAACTTAACATGCATATGAGGTGTGCACACTGAAATATTCATAATACGTTAAATAAAAATTGTTTTTAATTTATAAGCAGTAAGAGTGGTAACATTAGATCATATTTATTCATCTTATATAAATACTGCTCTTTTAATACCGAGATAATTTAATTTTATCTCTTTTGTAGTATACAACCTCGTTATTTAGAATATATTTTTTTTTACCCAACTCCACTTGTTAGTTATATTAATGTGTCCGAAGTGGTCAATGAAAATATATATTTAAAATGTTTAGTTCATGAAATATCTTCTTTTGGCTGTACCAATGGTAGAGACAACACCAACTAGTAGAACTTACTCGTAATATGCCTGATATAGACAGAGGGTCAGATCATCCCAACTAATGACACCCAGGCAAAGGTGATGGTGACTTCTTTAACTGGTCGGTGTTGCTGGAATGGGCTGAAACATTGATACTTGCTATCTTTTCCAAGATACCCCTGTACCTCTCATTTATGTTAAATTCCGTGACCAAATGTTGTACTTAAAAATTCTTAGTAATTCTTATTGTAGAATGACCTTAAGCCTCCCTACATCTGTCCCCACCCCCATCTGTTTTTTTTAAATCCATTTGTCCATCTGTTAAGAATTAATCGTGGTAGAGTGTCGGTCTTTTATTCTGTCACTTCTAGCGCCGTTAAATTATTTTCTCTTGCCTGGTTCTTGGGGGATGACAATTTATCCCCTTTTCACCGTTTCTTTTTCTTCTCTGGATTATATATATTTTTTTAATTTCTCACGAAAAAAGTTTAATAGTGCAGGATAGAAGTACTGTGTAAATATTCAAGATTTTAAAGAGGGCGGCTCAGAGCCGAGAAAGATAATTCAATTCAATTTAAACATATAAATTTGAATAAAATGACTGAATCAACACTTTACTAAATTTGTTAAAAATAAAATAACAACATTATAATGATCACATAAAATATATTTTATGGGAATTCGGCCCTATCAGTCCCCCTTTATCTTTTTATAGGAGGAAACAGGATGGACCCTATCTTACAGTTACTAAACCTACTGAAACTACTTTCATGTATTCATACGTACAGTCATGGGGACCGTCACGTTTGATATTTAGTATCAATAGATCTAAATTAACACTAAAAATATGGTAATATGTTATCAAAGATGATTGTAGAAAATATATTTGTACTCTCCAAACAGTTCTTCTTACTAGCATACTACTTTGAGGGCTAGGTTCAATAATTGCAGCGTTTGAAATAATAATAAATTATATTCCTTTAGTAACTGAACTCCTTTACAGCTAGATAATATACTGATCTTTTCAAGTGGAACCCAATGTGAGTCTCCTGTCTCGGAATTAATTGGCATTCTATTTTAATTAATAGTACGTTCAGGATCAAAGTTGATGGCGACATACTGTATAGGGTAGATATTTGGAGGTTACTGAAATAAATGGACCCGTATTAGCGTAGAGAGGGGATGGGGAACTCTCAGTGATAGAATAACATGTGGGAAAACATACCCAGTACATCCGGTAAAGATTAGAACATGGTCCTACTCGTCACTGACAATCCGGTATAGTGCGATTATGACACCTTAGACCGTGTGACTAACAGTGTGTTGACCATTGTTTTGGTGAAACTGGATTTCCCACTCAAACTTAATTTCAAGACCCGAGTTTCCATTTCAAAAGAGTACGATAATTTTTTTTTGCACTTCGTCTTACAAACCGTTCGGGCTGGACACATAGGCCTATTTACTTACACCAAATGGGGTAAAAATGAGAAAGGTAGGATTAATAGTAAATGTATCCACATTTTCTTGGAAGGAGAGTGGGAATCCCTCCTCAGTAGACCTAGTTCCGGTCGGGAAATGATCCACAGCCATCCCAATATCAGAAATCCAATATACCTCAAGAGAGATGGCTTAAACTGATAGACTACCGATGTGTGTTTTCCAAAGTTGGTTCTGTATATTATGTAATGTGCTATTTACTATATTTGCTTTTCTTCACGTTAAAAAGAAAGATGAATACAATAATTGTTGTTAAAATTTTAAAAGACTAATTTTTTTACCATCAATATGTATAAAAAACGAAATGCTTGTGTGCCTGTCCTCTACTAGACCATGAATTGAACTTTAATTTAAGAGATGACAAGCTCAAGTTTATAATTAATAATAATTCAGCTCTTTGATTGTGATCCATTAAATTCTTTGCAAAATATATTAAAGCTTTCGAAAATTTATTCCTCATTTCTTTAAATAAAATTATAATTGAATGAAACTACTTTTGATTATAATTTTTAAAACACAACATCAAGAATTTAGTGGCACACGATTGTGCCCCGGCACACCCTTAAAGAACCATTGCCTTACAGGCATCAAATGATAAAAATAGGTTTGTGTAGAGGAGAATACTAATACAATGCTAATTAATTGGGTAGAGTTGTATTAAAGTGTGCTAGACACTACACCAGTCCTGTCAGTGTGTCAGTATTGAACCTTTTCCTACCACGTCAGTCAGGAGTTCTAACCGGTACACCGACCCTGCCAGTGGTCAGTATTGAACCTTTTCTTACCACGTCAGTCAGGAGTTCTAACTGGTACACTGACCCTGCCAGTGGTCAGTATTGAACCTTTTCCTCCCACGTCAGAGTCAGGAGTTCTAACCGGTACACTGACCCTGCCAGTGGTCAGTATTGAACCTTTTCCTCCCACGTCAGAGTCAGGAGTTCTATCCAGTACACTGACCCTGCAAATATATTCACTTAACTACATCATTTATCATCAACATGGTAGGTTCTGACTTAGATTATATAGGTTAGGGATTCCTAGCCGGGAGGCCGCGAAAGGTTTTTTGGGGCCTCGAAAATATAATTAAAAATGTTATTTGGTTTTTACTTAAGTCAATTATCTTAAATTTTACGTTTTGGAAGAAAGAATTTGATCATCGTAAGCATGTAAGTACAATAGATCTCGATTTTCCAGTGTAATGGAGGGAAGGGGAAGCACGGATAATATAAATCACGGATAGCACAAATAATCCCTATTTGTTTACCATCGCTATTAAAATTTTGCTGCCCTTTGTTTCAACTTATTTATGTGAAAGGCGATTTTCCAAAATGGTAAATACTAAAACAAAGCTCTAAAATCGACTCAGAATTGACTCCTGCATGCGAATAGCATTTAGTAATACAAGTGATAAAAATAATGGGCAAATTAGAGGAAAGTGTTCAATAGCAGAGGTCCCTTTAAATACAATTAGTTAAGTTATTTTTGATTTGTTTGTTAGTATGATCAATAAATAAAGCCATTATTCTAGAATAAATCTTAATGATTACTATGTTAGTTAAAACTAGGGGCTGCGAAAATATTTTAGGATATTTAGGGGGCCGCAAAAGTAAAAGGTTAAAAACCACTGGTATAGGGGCATATAAATAATTTGTCTATATCTTTCATGAAAAATATTTACGGAAATATGTATTTGGAACATGTTTATAAAATAAAAAAAATCTCCACAGTTGAGCTCTTCTGTCGCCTATTTGTGATGTTACGACTACAGGAACTATATCATTGATAAACCAGAGAGTTTTCTGGCTCACATACGCGACATACATCACACACCGACTGAAAATAGCGTTTTGTTTAAAATAATTATTGTTTTGTAATCTATTCATCAGTGTAGGCAATGTTAGGTGAGGCGTTTATGGTGGGAGTGTTTGTAACGCGAGAAAAGGGAGGTTTTTTGTGCAGTTTTTATATCAATTTTTTTTTGGTCAAAATAAATCAAATGATTCTCTAGTAGAAACATAGAGCTTAATTTTTTTCACATGGTGTCCTGGAATTTAATGAGAATTTTTTCTCTTAATTTAAAAATTTGTCATCTAAATTTGACTACTTATGTAATATTTAACAATATTTTATTTATTTTGGAATAAAGAGGCGTTATGATGTAAAAACTTTAAAAACACTGGCTTTTTCTTGAGTCTCCTCACATCCCACCTTAAACTATCTGATTTAAATTTTTTTCTGTCTGGAAAGTAGTGATTGGTGATGAGTTTTATTGAGTAAGTTTTAGTTAACTAACTACTCGCACCAGTGGGCACGAGCATACAGGTGTCAGTTTCACCTGTTGTAATGATACTGTTTACCTGTTGTAATGATACTGTTTACCTGTTGTAATGATACTGTTTTGGACCCTTCTAATATATTCAAAAATTCATGGATGAAATGTATTTTTCTTAAAAGCAGTGTATGTAAAGTTTCCTTTTAATACTTCATCTATGGAAAATCACGCGCTTTTAGAAGTAATGTCAATATAATACGTTTTAAATTTTAAATGTTTTTTTCTCTAAAAAATCAACTTCGTCGTATAGGAATGATCTTGTGACTCACTGGCCCCCTCTGTCCAATAGGAGGTCAGTCTTCACAACATGAGATCACCGGGAGTCTTTCTATTAGTTAGTTTTAACACTGTAGATAAGGGGTCCAAGAGGAAAGGGGTATATTAGAAACTTGTGCGTATGAATACACATAACCAGTGTATAATATATACATAGCAGTAATTCAATATATCAGTAAAATAGTGCTGGTAATATAAATCTACAGAGTAATATCAGTAAAAGTCTTTGAATACACACAGTTCCACTAAATTAAATTCATAGAGTACACAGAAAATGTTAGCGAGTAAATTCACAGAAAAATAATCTGTAGTTCAACTAAAACTGTATCATCTAATATTATATTTTCAGTTCTGAAGATTAAATCTTCTTATTAAATCGTGTGCAACATTGAAAGTCTTATTTATTTTATTAAAATAAAAATCAGAATTAATCAAATCGTATAGCCGTGTGAGTGCGCAGTAAGGCATGCTCGCGTTGTCGTCTTCAAAAAACCCCACATCACTTTAATTGGCACTCAATCACGGGGCTATAAATACCAATATCAAACCGTATCATTTTACTGTATTCGAATCTCTCCTTGGTAAACTGTTCTTTTTCCCTCCTAAGTAGTATACATACCACTCTAACTCCACATGAATGTGAAGGAATGTACTCTAAGATGTACCCACCTCATCCTGAAACCAAAAGTGTAATTAAATACAGAAAGTTCTGACAGGTAGTAAGACGGGGCGTGAGAAGAGAAATAAATGGTACTGTGAACCGTATATACTTTCTGTCTTCTTTACCTACAAATTTAAATATTTATACTCAAAACACGTAAGATATGTGAAACTCAATAATACACATGGTTGCAGAAACATAATGAAAAAAGGAACATCACATTCTACCAAAGAGTATATAAGTAATAATATACACTGTTAAAGAAACATATTGAGGAAAAGATAACATGGGCTTAGCTCAAAATTCGAATCTACAAGTTCATACTTAACAGATTAATATAATCAGACCGGGAACTAGTTTTGTTGTAGTTAATAGAGAAATTAACTTGAGTTCCAGGTAGTAGAGGAATAACGTAGGTGACAGATAATTGTGACAGTATCTTGTATTTTAAAAATGTATCTAAGCACACCTTTTAGTAGATATTAATCAACCTTAGCACTATAATCGAAAAAAGTTGTGTGATCCTTATTTGATTTATCACCTTTTGAGATTAATAGGGTCTACATTGAGTTTAGTGCATGGTATTGACATTATTTCTTTTAATGAACCTTAAATGTGTATAAAATATCTATCAACATATTTTGAAATATTTTATTATTGGATTAGATTCGAAAACTTTAAAATATTCAACACAGAATCGATTTGAAACCTTATCATAGTAATGGTGGATTAAATAACAAAGCTATTATTTTTGTTAATTACGGCTATAGCCGCGTCTAGCTATAATATTCTTTAAATTGAAAGTAGTAAGCCTAAAATAAATTATTCGATTCAGATATGTACAGTACCTATTTAAAAAAAATCGATCAATTTTTTTTAAAAAGTGGTATTAAATTCGGACTCAAATAGGATTTTTTTAAGCTCATGAGATTCGATTCGGAATCAATTCAAATCAGTTAGCCAAGATTTGGACTCGCTTATAAATTGAAAATTATATATTAGTACAGGCACTAAACCAAATATAGTCCGATCGATAAAATGGTTTCGGCTCTAGGTAGAAATAGAGGCACACTGATAAACAGACGGCATCATAAAACACACTTTTTTGGGCTCAGGGGTCATGAAACGTCAATATTCATCAACATCTAGAATTCTATTTTTTTTATGATCACAAAACCCTACTTTAGTACTTACTATATCTACCCAAAGGCTCGCGAGAAAGTAAAAAATTTGTAATGAAATGTGTAGTTCGCCGCGAGATAGGTGAAACGCAACTTGCATTACTTATCTGCTTGATGAATAGAATACCCAACGTTCTGCGGGCTCTCCCATGTTTGTCCTGGAATATTGCTCACTGTCATACAAATTATTAGTTATTAATAATAATTTTGTCTTAGTTATTCGTCATTACACATAAAATGGTTGCGCTTTGAGACAAGTTGATCAAACGCTGCACTTAGACAGCTTGTACTGCATAAAATATTATATTGTTAATAAATTATTCACTCCGTTTCAAGCCTTAAGAAATTAGTAATTTTAGGTGCTATCTACAAACAGTTTGTTGTTATTAGCAAGGCTGGGCTTATATTCATACATAACTAATAGTAAATCGTGCATAGAGTACAGTGTACAAACGTTTATAGTGAAACGTTATCATTAAAGTTTTACTTAAGGGGGCCGCCTCGGTAAGCGAAAAATTTACACGCAGACTTTCAGCTCTAACGCAATATTTAATTCTACGACGCGTTATTTCAAAGTATGTTTTACGCCAAAAGGGTTTTTATTCCTCAAGAACTCTATATTTTAAGTTTTATTAATAGAAAAAAAAATGTGTGAAAATATGACACTGGCTAATTTACAACGACTTTTTAGTTATATTTGTGAAGCTATGAGACTAGGCTTGATTAAAAAGGGATGTATCCTTCCTCTAACCAATACAGTAAATTGTTGATTGGCTCACAACACATTTAAAAAAAAATATTTGACAACTAGCAGTGAGCTTTATATTAGTTTCGTAGTATTCTTTTCCCTCTTTCTTATTTCTATCACAAATAGTGGTTTTAGGTGAAGGGCGAAAGGGGGTACAAGCTTAAACAGAATAGAGAAGTAGTTTACAGAAAATGACACAGACCATTTTATTTTAAGCCCTGTGGCCTGACAGCGATTGATACTTTCTCGTTGACCGAGGCAACCACCTTAAATATATTGTGTATGTGCCCTGTAACCTTCAATAATATAATTTATCTATATTAGATACCATATATATTTAAACCACATGTAAGATTACAAGACTGAACTCTCATATATATGCCTTGGTCCCTTAGCATCTAATATTTAAATAAAGGGTGCCTTCGATACTCAGGCTCACTCACTGGATAGAACAAAGTGAACCTGTTACTCGGGATCATTGGTTGTGATCAGGACAATTGTGGAGATGTGTTGGTGATGGAGATAAAATAATCAAGTTATTGTAAGCTATACCTTAACAATCCTGGCCATTACTCAGAGGCTCTGGTCACCTTAAATCGAATTCCTCTCTATTGAGCTAACGCTACCAGGGACAACTAAATAATAAAACCATAAATTACAAAAAATAAACAAAAATCAGATAATATTGAGTGTTCAAACAAGAGGTATAGTTTTATATTACCAGACTGTATATTTAACACATATATCGATTGAATATCAACTTTAGATATCGGCATTTTAATTTTTCTTCTCAAGCTATGTATTTTATTTGAGTATTTTAGGGGGATTAATATCCGTCACACTTTGGTTTTTTTATTAATAGAAATTGGGATGATTCCTTGGCTCTACTGTAAAGGTCTTTAAAATACTTCAATTAAGAGTTAACTCACAAAAGTCTTTCAGTTATTAATATGAAACATGGAATTAAACTAATTTAAGTGGTGCTTGTATCATTAAATCCAATTTTGTTTTTATTTGGTTCTGATTTTATCATTGTCGTGGATATTAGGATGTACCTACTTCTTAATAACATAATGCAATATTCAAATTTCCCCTTTTATTTTCAATCATATTGACAATCTTAATCATTGCCGCCTAAAAAAAGAAGATTCGTTAATAACAAACAAGTAAGGCATTTAAAACATGAACAGAAGATTTTCCATGTGCGGGGTGTACTGGCTTTTAAGGGGTGTACTGGCGTTTAGTTGGCTAAAGCCTCTCCTCGCATTCTTATTGGCTGATACGTCTCAACTTCAAGGATTGTTTATACTCCACTCCATGCATTAAGTATACACAGTTAATGTTAAGTCAACTTTATACGTTGTGCACTATTCACTATGTATCGATTTTGAACGCTCTAATTGAAAATAATGTTTTTAAAATTCTTGCACCCTATTTGCTATTAGATATGCGTTTTGAAAAAACATAAACTCAGCCTAACATAATTCAATACATCTTTTCTATATTTCACAAACTACCGCAAACCGTTTCAAGGTATCTTCTAAAATAATATATTTATTAAGGCTTAAAATGGTGTGAATAATTTATGAAGGAACTCTATATTGAACTCGATTGTTATTTATACTTCCGCTGTTACATTTTATTGTTCAACATCTTAGCTTAGTCATTAGCGCGTCTGATTAATGAGTTGAGGGTATAGAGGTTTGATTTCCGGCTTGGTCAAATGCAGTATTTCATCAATGATTAAATTGGGGCATCTCTATTCATACTGATGAATAAACGGCTAGAGGAGAGGTTGCTGTATCTTCTAGAACAGAGTTGGCTTCAAATTAATGTGCTGATTTAGTCAGTAGTTTCAAAAAGTTTTCGCTAAATTCCTCAAATAAAATAGAGTTTAAAATTTTTAGTTATTTGAAAAAAGATACATAACTAGCTAAATCTTTACATATTATATAACTAAATTTAATTTTATATCTAAGATAAAAAAACTCATTCAAAATTACTTTCAGTAAATGGAGTTTTAAACTTATTTTTCTTTATTTGGCTGGCAGTGTGAGTCAAGCTGTGACCCATATATCTTGGGTTCGATCTCAATCAAATGCATGGGATAGCATTTTAACCCCTACAGGGCTTCAAATTATGTGAAAATTGGTGGTTATTTTTGGTATAATCTACCCTCTCCTGTTACTAGATGCTAGGTATTTTTACCAACACCGGTGGTTACACAATTCAAGCAATAGCTGTGGCGGAGGGATCAAGGTTTGTGCCTCGGTTGAATGCACTGAAACTGGTCTTACATAAGATGTTGTTTCCATCTTATCTCCACGATAGTTAAGGTGCACTATACTTTCCTCAACCTGCCCCCTTAAACTAATACATTAGTAACCTTGTGTTAAACCTAATAAAAATTGGTTAGGTAATTAAAGTATTTGACAAACAATACTGACACTATTCGTCCCCATAGCCCTACCCAGCCAGATTAAATATTTAAGTAATTGATCCAGGAGAATTACTTGAAATAAAATAGTTACAGTCTTATCGTGTTCCCTGAGATAATGTAAATTAAAAACTTTATGCAGCTAGAAGCCAGCACCTTATCCTGACCTACTAGATTATAGTTGAAGTAGTTTTTTTTTGTGATTGACTAGTCAAATAGGGCGGTTAACTGAGAAAACGATTTCCCCTTTTGTAAGTATTTCTTTTCCAGAATTTTCATGGAGAAGCCTCGAAGTCTGTTGTTATGACACATAATCCTCTTAGAGAGGTTGATGGAAATGGAAGCTCCTTTCGTTTTACGATTCGATCAGACCAGTCGTATTATAAAATCTCTCTCTCTCTCACACACATACGTACATTCCAAATAACTTTATTTTAGGTTGGATTTAGAAGGTAAAACATTTCAATTTAGAAAATATACCATTTTTATGTCATTTTTTATTTTTATTTTTGCATTGCATCTGACTACACGTCCAGCCTATCCGTATTTAACTACTTTAACAAAGTAGTTATGATGAAGGTATAATTTATAGGAAATATACCTACATGTGCGTGGAGGCAGAGTGGGAAACCATTTAGGAAAAATCACCCCGAGTTCACCCGACCGAGATTCGAACCTCGAGAAAACTTAAATTTGGCAAGAGAGTACATGGATTTCCCCATATAGTCAGAAAAATCTAAAAATGGGAAATTTCAAATAGGTCTCCAGGGATTGGTGGGGTCGAAGGGGGATAATTAAAAAAACCTTTTAGAATGAGGTAGAACATTTAAATGTGGCAGGAAGGTAAAGAAAGGGTCCACTTCAAATAATCATAAAATTCAGAAAACGTTAAATATTTATATGGGACTCCAGGAAATATAGGGTGGTGGGGGTGAGGGGGTACACAGGAAAATAACTACTAAGTGTAGTAGTAAATCTAAATTTGGCAGGCGGGTAGAAGTTTTGCTCCAAATAACCAAATAAATCTTAATATTTGAAATTTGACCTCTAGGGAGGCGGATGGTGGTTTGAAAGTTTTCAAAATTCCTCGATGTATCTTTTGAATCAGTGGACATAGAAAATTGAAGTTTAAAATGTAGGTTTCTTTCTAAAATAAGATGAGATCTTTTGAAAGCTTTTCAAATATATTTTCCTGCGAGGGTGGTGAGGGGTATAAAGGTATGGGACTTACTTACTTATCACCATATTTCCTCAAATCCTGGATATGGAAACTTGGAATTTTGATTGGCAGGAAGGTAGCGGGATTTCTTCCTTATAACCATAGAAATCTAAGATTGGGAAATTTCAAAATGGGGCCCTGGGAATGGCGGAGAGTGGTGAGGGCTATAACAAGGGAAAACTTTTTAGATGAGGTATAAATATAAAACCAAGCAGGGAGGTAAAAAGACAAATGCAAATGACCAAATAAGTCTTAAAATTGGAAATTTTTGGGAGTGAATTGGAGAAAAGAGAATGGGGGTTCAAAATTTCAAAATCTAATAGTAAACAACTACTTCCCAGTATGGTAGAAAACAAATTAGGCAGGCAAGTAAAAATACCACTTCAAATTAATATTAAGGTCTTAAGATATTAAATTTTTAATTAGGACTTTGGGAAATAGGGGGTTTTACAAACGGAAAGAAAAATCCACGTTTAGTTAGATGTGGTAGAAAATGTAAATTTGGTAGGCTGTTAGAAGGACTACTCCAGATAAACATATTCGTCTCAAAGTTCGAAATTTCTCTGTAAGAGTTGTTTGAATGGTGGAGATGGAATACAATTTCCAAAACTAACAGAAACAACTAATTCTATGTGTGGTAGAAAGCTGAATTTTGGCAAGAAGGGATAAAGATCACTCCAAATAACCATAAAAGACTAAATATTTTAAATGTATAAAATAAAAAAGGAGGGGAGGGGGTTTTAATTATAAAGAAGAAAATATTTTAGTTAAGTCAGAAAATTGAGATTTGCCAGGAATATAGAGGGATTACTCCACTAACAAAATAAGTATTAACTAATTATTATTTAGAAAGGGGCCTGAAAATGTTAGGGGGCTGGTAACTTAAAGTCTTTCCAAATTATGATAAAAATCTTCTTTCTGTCACGGAAATAATTTAATTGTCCAAGTTATAAAAGGACCACCCTACAATAATCATAAAAGCTGGAAAGTTTGGAACTTAAAACTGGGGGCGGTAAATGGATAATAGAATTATTCGCACTGCGTCTTACTATCCGTTCGGGTTATACGCATTCACACTAATGTGTAATAGTAGGGTGATTGTGAGATAAACTGGAGGACCTACAGTTTAACGTAGGATCCGAACCACGGTGGAGGCCTGGAATTCCACAAATTCACAAGTTGTGAATAATACACGTCTTGTCAGAGGTGAAGGAAGGGTTTGGTAATCAGATAAATCTGTGCTGGGACCGAGGATTGAACTGTTAAACTATATCAACATTAACGAAGCTTTGCAGACCCCTAATTTATTTTCACATTGGTTGTAGTAGGAAAGACCTTTTATAGAAAAACAAACTCTTTTTGTTGTCAACATTGCTAATATTTTACTATATTATTAAAGTCCTTTTATTGGTATTAATATTATCTATCAAAAGTTTCAGCTGAAAAGGACATTACTTGACGTATGGATATATTTAAGAAGTTAAAGCTAATTTTGTAACCATAAAATACGCTTCCTTCTACCATAATTCTAATATACTTAATATCTGTCTATGAATTTTTTCCATCGCCACTTCATGACACAATGGTTCATATTGAAACACTATCTAACTGAATTCAAACACTCGGATATAAATCCTACTTCTCTCTCTCTCGCAATCCTTCCTATCATAAATCTACAGTAAGCGATTTATTGAAGGCGACGATATGCCTCAAGACTTGAATATGATTGCTCCGGAGAAGGAAGTTGTTCATGACAATTTACGAGCACAAATGCTGCTTAGAGAAAAGTAGTTGGAAACTGCCACGGGTTAAAACTCTACTATAGAGAAAGGTTGGATGCAAAGTAAAAGTTGTTTTGTTTAGATCAGTGGTATTCAACTTGGGGTACGCAGAGACATCTAAGGGCTTTTGTAAAAACTAAATTATATATATATATATATAGCAGTACCAAAACTATATTAAATTTATAACGTTCAACATCCGGCTGCCCATTTTTTTTATAGTTCCTCATTTGAGAAAAAAGATCTTGTTCACAAAATAGGTGCACAAACAAAAGCAGCCCACTAGCAACCCAATATTTACCTAAAAACGAGTTACGAGCTAAGTTATTATTACTGCATTGACCGGAAATGTTACACTTCCCCCCTCCCCCCCCAAAAAAGCCCTTAGAAAGATCTTTGTTCATTTTATAGTCGCACCCTTGGATAAGAGCCCCCGCGCACTGGCGGCCACTGCCGACGTGGCCAACGAGTTGTATGGAGTTGAATGGCACTTCCTCTTTCATCGTATTGTCACTTCTGATCTTTGACTTGTCTGATGTACTCAGGGGTATCTGGCAAATCACTCTGGTGTGGTCCATTGGAAACAGTCTTGTCTCTTTTAACCTTTAATGAAAACAAGTTCTTTCACAGGAATATTCACTATTCAGCTCCTTAGTTAATGTGAGATCTTCTTTTGCAGCCAGCACCTGCAGGATGGTCCAATTTGCAGCTGAGACTAATTCTACACTTGAAAATGAGGATGTGAAAAAGCTCGTCAAGTTTTCCAGTGAAATTCTCTTTGACATCTATCAATATATAGGTTTTTGTACTGCTCCCACCAGTCATGGCTCTTGTTTAATATTATAATTCGTGAATTTAAAATGGAGGCTACAAAATAACTATTTGCTAGTTTCCAATTTTCAAGCATCTTAGGGTAGATGTCCTTTGCAAGACTGTCTGTTGGGTAGTTAATTACGTCCTCCCACTTTGTTGTCTTAGCATTAGCCAACACCTAAAAATATCACGCACAGTTCAGCACATTTCAGTTCAGCAGACAACAACTTTGAGCCAGCTCCAATTATATTGTTCATATGCGTGAATTTACCTAGTCTTGTTCTTTTGGAAGCCATTGTAGGTACTGTACATTCCCACTGGTTAGCATGTTTGCACTAGAGAACACGTAGTTGTTAATACACTGATGAAGAACTTTCAACTTATGAGAAAAGAAAAATCAGACCTAGATATAAATATATGTCTATAAGCACACCCTCAAAACATATGAAATATCTAATATAATAATGACAATAATATTAATATATACCATTAAAACATAACTGATAGTATTGTCCAAAACTTTCTCATGATTTTCAGGCAGTTGTAAACACATATTTTAGCTAGGAGAATGTAATATTTGTAATTAGTCACGTTCAAAATGATCGGAAACTCCACAAAAACGTAGAAAAAGGTCACAATTTTCACATGTTTGATTACCAAGATAAACTTAACTATCTTAATTTTTATTAAACTTATCTTTATAATTTCCCAATGAAGCTGCAACTTTCGGTATACTGTATTCACCAAGTAGTTTTCTGAATAGTCTACTACGTTTATGAATGTAGTATATTCTAAAACATTTATCGCCTCATGCCACGTATTTTAAATGTGAATGAAAAACTACTATCTATTCATCGAATTTGACTGGACCTTAAGATCAAATTTCCTTACTTTATCAAAGTTGAGCTGTAATTATTTTAGACAGTCAAGTGTACCTTAAATATTGTTTATATTACTTTTAAGTAAAAACTTTAAATATACATCTAAATAAAATAGTAATTTTGGGGGAGGCGGTAGAAAGAAGGGAAGTAGGGATGAGATAGCTAGTTTTTCCAACCCAGGATACGCCACCGTTATATAATTGGTACGACCGGAAATTAATTTATATTTAATATAATTTTGTCATATTATATGAAATATACAAAATATCCTTGAGATAGCAGTAAAAGCTGTGAATGAAAGCCACGGAGATGTAAGTAGAATGAGGGTGTGAGTAATGTAGCCCCGGATTTTCCCGTGTCACGCTGAAGGGTGGGTGGGGGTGGGGGGAGGTGTTAGAGCCTCATGTAGATTACCTCCCTCCTCTTCCCTTCCTCCCTGACAAGCCATAACACCGGCACGTGTCAGCCGCCCTGTTGTAGACCTAGACCCAGTTTTTCAAAACCTTCCCTCGTCCTTTGCGATATGGAAAACCCTTCTGTCCAAATAAAGAAGGACTTCAAGTAGTTTTATTAAGTCTTGAGCCTCTTTAGAGTAAGTAGAGGTAGGGATTAAAAGTCTTTAAGGCACTGGTTCAATCCTGGTTTGTATAATTTTTTTTATCACTACGCTTCAGGCACTTTCCTTCTATGTGAGGATACCACAAGTTTATCTCCTAAATTGGGCAATGTCAATAAACCTTGTCGAAATATCAAAATTGTTAAACTACAAAAATATAAAGCGCTTTGACCCAGATAACCATGGTATTTACTTTTAATTACTAGCGATTTAAACTATTCGCATTTAATTACCATAGTGGTGTTAGGATGAAGAAGGTAGAATTTGGATGAAATGTACCTTTATTTGAGTGAAAGGAGTGTGGAAAACTCTTAGTAGACCTGGCAGGAATTGACACTGGACAATTAGACCAGACAAGGTTGACGCCTTATTCCGCATACCCACCAATGCGTAAATCATTATCAATTGACTCAGCTATTAGATGACTTGGGAAATATAAGATATTTTTTATTTCAAAATACAATTATTTTAAAACCTATGTCGGTGGTCGAATGGTCTGAGGCATCATTCTTACCATAGACTGGACTGCAGTTGACAGAGATAGTGGGGTTCGAACCCCTGTCTGGTGTATTGAGGTTGTTATTTTTATATGGTTCTCTACTATACCTTCACACAAAAGTGGGTACACTTAATCTAAATTAAACCTTCCATATTCCTCACACAATAATGTAATTAGTAGGCCTACATATGCGTAACACCCGAAAGAGTAGTTCGACGCGGTGACAAAGTAAAGTTACTATAAAGGTTTAACTAGCATTTTGTATTGTAGTACACATATCTTTAAAAAAAAGTAACATGATAATGTTTGATGAGTTGACCTGGAATGTCCCCACATTTTGATAAAAAAAAATCATAGTAGAAAAAATATATTGCCAAACAAAAGAGTGTATTTTGTTTTTAAATTGTGCTATCGAAGATGAATATTTTAATTAATTCAGCAAAATATTGTCAAAGATAGATCGACAGAATTACATTAAATGTGACTATAATGGTTTAACATAAAAAAATTAAATATATTTTGACAAATCTAACTCACAGTTTTAACTATATATGCAACAAGTATTACCATGTATCTCAGATATTCAGATTTAATCACGTTAATGGAGTAGGTAGTAAGACAGTATTCAGAGAAAGTGTACCCTTATCTACTTTGAGGGAGAATGGAAAACCTTATAGGAAAAACTAGCACACACCCGGATGGAATTATAACTCCAAACTCCCCGTAGCAGACAATATGGTCTATCACAAGAATGAGACAATCACTCCCCGATGCGATTAATAGTATGATAAAATGGAGATAAGACCTTTTGTTGGAAACAAATTCTTTGCCTCATAAGGCTATCTCTAAAGTCTCTAGATCTAGAGGGAATTTCCTTAAGTTGGTAGGCATTTCCAATCGATTACAAGAACCATTCGTATAATTTTGGGTTGCCGATATCTACTTACTACAAATTTCTTGAATTCCCAAATTTAATGGAAGTAATTTTCATTTATCCACATGACATAGATATTTAGAAGAATTAAATTTCATTTGTCATAAAACTGACTAGAGTCCATTGGTGTTTAAATCAGGATGATTTGAGTTTGATTGGAAAATAAAATATACAGTCGTTACGTAACCCAATGTTGCAGGAAGAGAATAAGGATAAGAATTGTTCTCGAATCAACGTGCTTAACTCTCTTAATGCTTCAGTTTATATTTTTTTATATTCAAAAGCCTATTTAAATACGAGAGTTAAATATCCCACAAGCACAAAAAATTTTTTTTTATTAGTTTCTTGGTTAGTTCTCTTTGTTTTACCAGTTTCTTCTACACACAGGTGACCTGGTGGTCTAGGGGTAAGGTGTCAGACTTCAGTGCTGAGGGTCCGAGGTTCAATCCTCGGTCCCGGCACAGATTTATCTGATTGCCAAACCCTTCCTTCACCTCTGACAAGACGTGTATTAATCACAACTTGTGAATGTGAGGAATGCCAGGCCTCCACCGTGGTTCGGATTCCACGTTAAACTGTAGGTCCTCCATTTCATCTCACAATCACCCTACCATTACACATTAGCGTAAGTGCGTGCAACCCGAATGGGTAGTAAGACGCGGTGCTAATAATATTAATAATAATTCTAAACACACAAACAAAATTGCCAGCACTATACCAGGTTTTCAGGTACGTGGAAACCCTGAGATTGGATCGTTTCAGCCGAGTATCTCATATGTAGGCCTATTCGATCACTAGAACTAACCGGCAAGCAACATCACTTGTGGGTGGTCAATAAATATTGAACCGAGTATTCTATCCACGTGTTACCCTTTCTCCCCTCTGCACCCCCTCCAACAACCCATACTTATTCTCCCCCTCACACCAAGCCAAGATGGTGAGAACTCCTGCTTGGGGAAAGTTCAGCAAGGTGGGGTTATCGGTACCCCCCTATAAACCTCTCGAGCAAGGGGAGATGAGTGTGTTCTCCTTAGCCGCGGGGGCTCGAACCCCGGATAACAAAGTCTCCTACTTCTCTTTCTTTCCAGAGTCTTAGCTAGAAACTAACTTCGCCTTATTTGAACGCTTGAGAGGAAAAACGACACAATTGCTCGTTTTTATTATTAGTTGAACTTTAGAAGCGAGTAAACCAAAGAGCTACCTACCAGCTTCAGTGGCCGAATAATATAAGGCATCAATCTCGTGTTAGACTGTCCTGCTGACAACGGGAAGATCGAGTCCCAGCCGGGTCTACTGAGGGTTGTTTTCTTACATGGTTTACCACTCTCTTTCCACGCAAATGTGGGTACATTACCTCTAAAATGCTTCCTTTCTCATCCTTACCCCATTAGAGTATTCAACTTATAAGCGTTTAACCGGAACGGGCCGCTTCATTAGCCGCATGGTCTAAGGCAGTGGTCCCCAACATTTTTGTACCTTAGAGCACATTCAAAACTAACGGTAGTGCGGCAACTAAATTTATAACCGAACATAATTCATAGTGCAAATAACACACACAAAAATACATATTATTAAAAAAAATTGTAAATTTAAAATTTAAAAAATATATTTATTAAATTCGCATATAAAATAACGCAAATGGTACACACGTAAAGTTAGTCTAAAACCAGTTTAAACAATTGAAACAATTTTTACCAAACTAAAAGTCAATGTCAATAAATAAAAAAAATACTGCTTTATTTACGATTTTAACAAGACCAAAATAAATACACAAGGGAATATTTAACTACTCCCCACCATTTTGTAGCTTGGGTACATTTTAAAATATATATTTATTCAGTGTTTATTCAGGTAGCAAAGCTGGGTAGACCCATGTCAAGATATTTACAAAGGAAATAGGAAGTATTAGCCTGGTATTAGTGAGTAGAATGATAGTTCCGAGTAAAAGTAGACCTACACTTTGTGAATGAGCCGGCAAAGAAAGAGGAATGAGAGGGAGGGATTGGAAATAGGGGGACTTTCAATCACCAACTTCCTGAGAACAGCATACCTGGAGATAAGCACAAACTTGATTTTTGTCGGAAGAGAGACAGATTAAAACTATTAGTCAAGAACTTTTCAGCTGTGGTAAAAAAAAAGTTGCGGGCAGACGCAAAAGGCTCGGCGGGTGCCATGACGCCCACGGGCATAGGGTTGGGGACCCCTGGCTCAAAGGCTTCACTCTCACAATAGACTAGATTGCCAATGACGGGGATATTTGAGTTCGATCCCGGTCCACCTGACCACACAAATACGGATACACTTCCTCTAAATTCAACCTTACTTATTCCTAACCCACTATCGTAATTTGTACAGAGGTGTATAGCCCGAATGTGTAGTAAGATGTGGTGATAAAAAAAGGCGTTATTGAAAACATTAAAGTCTCGATTCTCGTGTATTTACTATCTGCATCAACGAGCACGTGATCTAAATGTAATAGGGTCTATGCCTTTTTCATCACAACTCCATTAGCGTTATTAAATGCGGATAGCAGGGACAGATAAGACGCGGTGAAAGAATTGAATTATGAATTGTTTCTGAGTGCATGTTAAACATCCCTTATGAATAGCATCGAAAATACCACGAGGAACATTCAAAGTTACCCCTAAATCACTACTAACATAGTGACAATCTCTGGACAAGTTTGCTACACAAACATAATCTCAGTGTTTTATCAAGAGCAAATGCTTTTTGGATAAGACTGTAAGAATCCCATGGATTGTAGACATTACTAATTATATTTAAACTTGAAAAGCTCTCTTATATGTAATCCCAAATCCAGTATAAATTTTGTAATCAATTTTTTAAAAAGGTGGCTAAGATGGTGAGTAGTAGTTATGTAAACATTAAACATCTCCTCTAATCTCACAACATCAGACGAGAATCCTATTCTTCGGTTCAGGGAAGTTGGTTTACGTTCCACTTAGTTTTAACTCACATAATAACCATTTAGGTCGCTAAGCACCACACACAATCCTTGCGATGCAGTAATAACATTTTCAACTCATTTTATAGCTACCACCAGAGTGTGGGATTAGTGACCAGGCTGGCTGTTAAAGTGTATTCACACAGGAAGAAATGTTACTTAGAACCGAGTGTTAGGAATAATTAGCAAACCGGCTGTTAAAGTGTATTCACACAGGAAGAAAGGATACCTAGCATTGAATGTGGATTAGTGACCAGGCTGGCTGTTAATGTGTATTCACACAAAAACAAAGAATACTTAGCACCATCTGACCTCAGTTAAGATTCGAACCCCAATATCTCTCAACGGAAATATCGTATATTGAGATTCTGACTCCTTAGACAACTTGGCCACAGCTGTGGTTTAGAAATTAAATTCCTACCTTTAGCACAATTACGTACTATAATTACTATTTCTAAGCCTATTTTCACAAAATATTTATTCTTGGATTATTTTATTGTTAATTATCTTTGGTTCATATTTTTTTGACACTACGTATCAACCAATCTGGAATATCTGCATATTTATACTAGTGGAGTAGAGATAAAGAAGCTATGATTGAGAGTAATTGGAGTAAACTGAGAAAAAGGAAAAATCACCTTCAGCAAACCCAGCTGGGATTTGAACTAAGACTTACCTGTCACCATCAAACCAGACCAAACGTGGCAGATGCCTTAGCTCATGTGTTTACTGGTCATCCAGTGTGAACTCAGCTTGATTAAGGACCCTCATCAATAGTTGGTTGTTGGAGGATCCGATCCTCTGTCACGGGTAATGGAAGTCAAGCTAGGCCCGTTTTAGATTCTGTATCAACCCTCCACCCCCCCCCCCCCC
>CABFWO010000655.1:86045-103732 GCA_902155825.1 Timema genevievae | reverse complement strand
CCCCCAATCCCTCACCCCGTGCAAATGACCTTCCAATCTGGGATAACTATGGCAACAGGTTTATAAGCCGGTCCTTGTTATCAGCTGTATAATATCAGTATAGAGGGGGGGGAGGGAGATTACCCACAAGGAGGAGGGGTAATGGAAGGAATAAAGGGGACCCGTTATTATTTAGAGAATCGGGAGGGAAGGGGATTGCGAATCGATTGGAATAGCTCCTTGGCTTGGAGTTATCGTTGCAGGAAATGAATAATGTCACATGGAGAACGGTCTCTCGAGTCTCGCTATCTCTCTTTTACTCATACTCATTGGTAGATGGGGTCAAATTAAGGTAGCCGTACACTCCAAGGGAAATATACTTACAGCTCTGAAGCTAAAACAATTCAATTCTCAATTATCTTAAAATGTTTTGTTGTGAACCCTGTCAGAAAAAACAAAACAAAAACCATTTTATTTGTTCAAGAAAGATCTGATATAAATTTGCATACATTTATTTTTTATCTCAGATCTGCGACACTTCATGCTAAGTGTAATTGAAAATGAACAAATTTCACATTTTCATGATTTAAAAAAAATATAAAACATAGAATTTAAAGTTATTATTCCTATAGTTACAGGGGATGTTGATACTTTTCACCTTCATCTTGGCGTTCGCTATATTTTGAAATAAAAATGCACTTTTCAAATGACGCGGGATTTCGGTGCGTTAGCAAAGCGTCTTAGCAGTCAAGTATAATGTGTGATGTAAGTAAACATGAAGCAGGTTTCGAATTTTTCAGTTTTATGACAAGATACAGTTTCTACAAAATAAATTAAATCTTGCTTCACTAGATACATTTGGTTTGGTAGTAATATTTACCGTTTTTGGAATATCTGTTATGGGCACTGTTTAGTTTGACCATACATTGTTCTTTTAATTAAAAATTTTCATGTAAATTTTCACGTTAATTTTGCTAGATATTCAAGAACTGTAGATATTAATATGTTTTAGAAATCAAACTGAATCTATCCACTGAAACAACCCAAAATAAGTTTTTATCATAACAAAACTGCGAAAATACGAACCTAAGCTCACGTTCTCTTTCATCCCACCTTAAGGAGGCCGTCTCGGTAAGGGGGATATTGCCGCGCAGACGATCTGCTCCAACGCAATGTTTAATTTTACAATACGTTATTTAAAAATATGGTTCATGCCAAAATAAAGTAGAAATATTTCAACAGGATTCTTTTTCCTGAACAAGCCTATGGTTTAAGTTTTATTAATGTAAAAAAAGTGTGAAAATGCGACTTTAGCTAATTTTCAACGACTTTAAGCATATATGAGACTAGGCTTGATGAAAAAGGGCTATAGGTTCAACCTTCCTTTAACAAATACAGTAAATTTTTGATAGGCTCAAACAAATTTTTAAAAATATATTTGAGAACTACCAGTGAGAGCTCCTCTTTACCTTGATATAAGATGTTTTAAAGTTTTATTTACCCTCTTTCTAATTGACATGACAAAGGGTGATTTTAGGTGAAGGGCGAAAGGAAATGATTTTTTTTCTCTTTTTGTCCTTCAGTAAACTACCCTTAAATTAAGAGTTAAATATCTAATTCCCAGAAACCCTTGGGAGGACCTTGTGAGCATCCAATAACCCAATCTGTAAAATATTTTCGGCTCTAACCCGAGATAGAGACAGACGGACAGAAACAAAGACAAACGGCGTCGCAAAAAACAAATTTAGGCTTCAGGGGGTCATGAAACGTCGACATTTATCAATATCTCGAATTAATTTTTTTATGATCACAATACTTTCTCTCCAAGGTGTCGAGAGAAAGTAAAAAATAGTATGACGGAGTTTAGACTAAACAATATTTCATCAATGTCCATGGAAACTGGTATATGGTAAATTAATTTTGTTGACCTAGTTGAAGAATTTTTGGGGAAAATTCTGATAAATAATAAGTGTAGGTCTATTATGTGATACAACTAACTAGTTCCCATTTTTTACTTTCTCGTTATCTTACAGGTAGAGAAAGTATTGTGATCGTCAAAAAAATTTAACTCGAGATTTTGATGAATTTCGACGTTTCATGACCCAACGAATCCAGAAAAAGTAGTTTTTGAATTTCCGTCTGTCTGTCTGTACCTCCGACTAGAGCCTAAACAATTTTACCGATCGGACTAAAACTAGGTGTCTAGGGTTTTCAAAGGGTTGCCCTGAGGAGTATTTTGAATTGGATATCCAACCCTAAAATTAAGGGTAGTTTACTGAAGGGAAAAAAGAGAAAAAGTAGATTTTATCAAAATCAGCTCTAACGATTTTGATTAAATTTCATTTCTAAACATTTATAAATATTACAAACAAAATGGCTAACCTCAATATTTCGGCAAAATGACTTCAAGGGCTCCGGTCTGATGCGTAAATTCTATTTTTTTTAAATCATATCTCCGAACCTATTTGAGATATGAAATTACTTATAGTTTAAAATATGTAGATCTATTTATAATACAAATATTTTATAAAAAACATATTTCCATAAAAACAATAACTTTAAATCTATACGCAAATATATATATATATATTTTAACTTTTCGAACACTAAAGGTAAAGTATTGCGACCGTAAAAATAATCTAACCTGAAATGTTGATGGATGTTGACGTCCCCCAACGTCCGAACCCCAAAAAGCGTTTTTTGCAATGCCATCCATCTGTGTGTATTTTTAACCCCAAAATAAAGAGTAGTTTAATAAAAAGCAAGAAGAGAACAAATCGATTTTCTCAAAATGGGCTCCAACGATCTTGATTAAAATTAGTATCTAGGCGTTGATTAAGATTATAAATAAACTGGCTGTTTTCATTTTCCCATGAAAATGACTTTTAGGGTACTTTACAGAAGCGGAGATTTCCATATATCTGCAGATATTTGAGATAATAAATAACTTATCATTTCAAAAACGTAGTACTATTAAAAATAAAAATAAACTTTTATATGAAATATATTTTTTATAAAACCAACAGTTTCTGAGATATTAGCAACTATATTAATACAATTTTGTGAGCTTTAGTTGTAAAGAGACACTACTTAATAATTCAATAATGCCAAAGAGTAATTAAATATAAGTCTCTCAAAAAGTTTATTTTTCCTTTAACCTCTTAGGAGAATGTTTGTACAACAATGATCTATCTCTCTCATTTCAGACTCAATAGACCATATTTACATTTTTTACTGGTCAAAATTTATAAATTAGGAATAGAATAGCAATGCGATGACCTGAAGATGTGCAACACCTAATAAAATGTTAAAATTTTAACCGGAAGTTGAAATTTTAATACGAAGTGTTGACCCTTGTGGACCCATAATCGATCTTTTTCATTGTTACAGACATACAAATGAGGAAATAATTCTTTAAAAATTAAAATTATAAAATTTAAAACCGGGACTCAAAAAAGGTTTTACGTAAGTATAGTGCAATTTATACTTGGGTTTGCTAGTGTATAATATTTCGTTTCACATATAATTGTTTTGCGTTTATATCTCAATTTTTAAACAATAGAGTGAGAAAGTTCGTGGGTAGTTCCGTACCATTTATTTAATAATATTACACATTTCAAATGATTGGAAATATAATTATATTGTAAATATTTTAATAATGTATAAGTATATTTTAATATAATGTTTAAATCTACTTGGACGTTAGAATAGGCCCAACCAATGAACCCATAAGAGCTTTGATTATAAAACGGTAATAAATTAATAAATACACGAAAAATGATGCTATTATTATTTTGGAAATCTACCTATATATAGCTATTAACCATATATAATTCACCACGGTGATCCCAAGGTCTGAGGTGTCAATTACGCATTAGACTTGATTACTGGTGACAGAGGTCAAGGTTGGAATCTTGGTCGGGTGCACGGGGGTGGGGGTTGGTTGAGGGGAAGGGGATGATTTTCATATATGATTTATAACTGAGGTTTTCTTATCCTCTCTACATGGCAATTTGGTTACATTTTCTCTTAAACACCCTCCCAATCCATAACATATTCTTTTAATAAAAACAATCACGTATAACGTTGCGATAAAAGAGGGATAAATGATACATTATTTTAATTATACCTTTCTTAATCCCCCTTAATATCCCATAGTGCCCCGCATCGGTGTACACGTGGACTAAACGTCAAACTTGTCTAGTATGATTTTACTGTGGCAGGGAGTTATGGGTTAGAATCGTGGTCGAATGTTTTGAGGGTGACTTTTCCTAAGTGGTTTGCTCCCCCTTCTTCCACGACAAAACTTCTTTACATTTCATCTAAACTCTACCTTACTCTTCTCGAGTCCACTATAGTATTTAAATGCCAATAGCCCAGATGGGTAGTAAGACGTAGTAAGAACACCAGGCTAGATGTCCACAGGACGCAGATACTGAGAGTATGGTTTGTTGTATAGATAATGTTCTCGACTGACTCGGGGAGGAAGGTTTTTAATTCTGACCGACTGCCTTCATGTTGGCTTAGCAACATTCTATCACTTCTCCTCTTATCCCTCTAGGTATGAGCTGGTTCAAAGTATATTACTTGTCATTATTATTATTATTATTATTATTATTATTATTATTATTATTATTATTATTATTTACCCTTTGTATAAAGTGTAATTTTTCTTTTAAATATGCTCTTCTTCTTTATATAAAGCCAGGAATCTTGTCTCGACTTGACATTCTAGAGAGAATATCATTTATTAAAATAGCTCACGTTCAATCTTTTGTAATACCAACATTTTTTTAATATGCTTTAAAATTGTGTTATTTTATTAATTGACTAGAGTCCCAAATTTTTTGAAGCGTTGTTCACATAATGACCATATGTTTTTTTAAAATTATTATATTATAATTCTTATTTTTAAATGTTGCTATTTTTTCAAATTACTTACTTAGCTACTCTATGGCATTAGGAACCCGAAATTTCATTGCCACACTTACAAAAGTACGCGACCTATCCCTATCCTAAGCTAGTTCTATCCACCCCCCTCATTATATCACATCTCTTTCAGGTCCATTCTACTGCTATCTTCCCACCTGCGTGTGGATCTTCCCAATGGTCTCTTCCCATTGGGTTTGACAGTTAATACTCAGAAAGTGGTCATAGAGTCTCCTATTTGCACTGCATGTCCCGCACACCGTAATCTACTGTCTTGCGATGAGTACAGGGTATGGAACTCATCACTATGTAACCTCCAACCAGCAATAGGCTCATCCCTTTTTGGACCAAATATCTTCCTAAGCACCTTGTTTTCGAACACCCTAAATTCGTTTTCATCATGTAATATAATAGACCGCGTTTCACTCCCATGGAGAAAAAACCAGTAAAATTATCGTTTTTATATTCCAACTTTTATATTTCTTTAAAACAGGGGGGATGTCAACAACTTACTAACCAAGTAATAGCATGCATTTTCCGACTGTATTTTATTTTCTAATTTCCAATCTAATATCCTTATTACCAGTTAAAATTATTCCTAAATATTTAAACTCATCAACCCTGTTTAATTATATGTTATTTGCAGTAATCTCTAAACTATCGTCTCCAATCTGTGTTCTCTGTGTGATCATATAGGCCCACTCAGTCTTTTCAGTTTTCACTTCCAAACACAACTCCTTACTAGTCTCTAACAAAATGTCTGCATTTCGTGCAACAGCTTCCTTACTATTGCGCAACAAATCTAAATCACCTGCGTATCTTTATATTTGCAATCTACCGTTGGATGTCAATTCTTCCCTACTTTCTTGAATTAACCTAATTTAATATTCTATGGCTAGTTTAGAAAGTAATGAGGAAAGTGCATCTCCTTGTTTCAATCCATTATGTACTTTGAAAGAATCTAAAGTGATATCCCGTACTCTGCCACGTGTATCTGTCAAACATATCTCAATTAGCTCGACAAGTTTTTAGAGTATCCTAAACTTAACTAAAATTTCACATAATTTGTTTCTTTTAACTGAATAGTTTGCCTTTTAAAAATCTATGTATAGTTGATAAGCCGTCATGTTATATTCTCACTTTAAAAAAAAATATTTACCGAATAGTAAAAATCTGATTTGTTGTTGATATATTTCGTCAAAATCAACACTGATGATCCCTTATTCTTTCCTCTGCATATGGTGCCAATCTCATTAAAATTATGTTAAATACATTTTTATAGCCTGTTGATAGCATTGAAATACCTCTGTAGATATTACATTATTATTATAATTAATAACTACTTCCAAGCATAAATGCTTTTAAAAATCACATGCAATTGAATAATTTGTTTTCATTCAGTTGACAATCATGCGTAAAAGCTCATGGTACTCGAAAAACACTGACAAATCTGATCTAATTAATTTGAGAGGAGGGGTAACTTAAAAGAAATGTACTTTCATTAGCGCAGAGAGAAATTGAAATCCACATGAAAAACCACCCCTAAATACACTAATGATTCAATCACTCGTATCGGTGGGCACATGTCAGGTTCATTGACGGAAACGTCGGGGTTTGAATCCAGAGCCGAGTGTACTAGAGAAGATTTCTCATAAATTGTTTCCCATTCTCTTCCACGTTATCTCGGGTACACTTTCTCTAAGTTCTAACTTACTCAGCTCTATTAACGTTAATTTAAATACATTTAGAACAAAAGGGTAGAGGTGATTGGTGATTGGTGATTGGTGAAGAGGGTGTGCGTGAAAAAGATTTGATCGTTGAATTATAATAATGAAAAGTCTGGTGTGTTGATTTCAGCCATGTTCAAGACAAAGGACGGCCCAAACTATTCCTAAAGCGGTTTGTGAAGTTGCGCCACTATACCTGACCTACTTCTATTTTATGTTGGGGTGGGGTGTGAGGTATGAAAGGAGGAGAGGGTAGTGGAGTTCAGTTTTATTTTGTTCTGCGGATGTTTACTTAGTTCTCTTTACACTCCGAGAGCTTCCAGAATTCTTCCCCGCTTCTTTTTAAACGTTTTGAAACTCATTCGACTGTGAGCTCGGCGGGCACATGGAACTCCAGAGGTAACTGCCAGGATAGTGAGGGAAAAGAACCTTAACTAAGACCACATGGGTGCTTGGCTAAATGAATAGATTGAACTTTTTTTTTTATGAATACAGCATTTTAACAAACATAAAATAGAACAAATACTCTTTTTTGTTATAAGATATTGTTAAATTTTGACATAATATCTAAAAATTAATGGCACGGAAATATTGTATTAACTTTTTCATATAGTATAGCATAGCTTGAAAGAAAATTTTGGGAAAATAGGTTTTTAGTAAACTATCCTTAAATAGGTTTTCTTAAGAAAAACAAACACATCAACTTGTTAATTACAATAAACACTCTTAATATATAAATTTTAAAAATATCTGTTCAAACAATTATTAAATAATAATAAAAATTAGTTATTTGTAAAATACACTCAAATTATTTATATATTTGTAAAAATAAAAACATTTTCTCATTTATCATGAAAAACAATTCCCAGACACCCCTCTTGAACTAAATCTTAGGGTCTATTTTCAGAAAATTATATTTTTTCTAAAACTGTTGTAAGTAAAATACCCTTAAATTAAATTAGTCTATAAAATTAAACATCCATTATTATTTATCATGTAAAATAGTTCCCAGATACCAATTTTGAACTAAATCGTTAAAGCTATTTTTTTTAAATATCAAATTTTTCAAAAATCATTTATCAGGAAACTATTATTGAAAATAAAATACATAAAATTGTTTATTTTGTAAGAAACTCAAATTTCCATTCTAAATAAAATAATCCCAGCCAGTTACGAAGAATCACAAATTTTAAAGAGAAATCAATCAGTAAACCAACCTGAATTTTAATGATGGATCACATTAAATATTAAAGATTTATATTTTATGTTGGTATGAAATATCAAAAATTAAAAACATTTTGGCTTTAGCGAATGTCCTCCATTAAAATATATATGATTATATTAACCTTTGGGTGACTTGGTGGTCTAAGGATAAGGTGTCAGACTTCTGTGCTGAGGGTCCGGGGTTCAATCCTCGGTCCCGGCACAGATTTATCTGATTGCCAAACCCTTCCTTCACCTCTAACAAGATGTGTATTAATCACAACTTATGAATGTGAGGAGTGCCAGGCCTCCACCGTGGTTCGGATTTCACGTTAAACTGTAGGTCCTCCATTTCATCTCACAATCACCCTACCATTGCACATTAGCGTAAGTGCGTACAACCCGAACGGGTTATAATAATAATAATAATAATAATAATAATAATAATAATAATAATAATAATAATAATAATAATAATAATAATAATAATAATAATAATAACCTTTGCAATCTTTAATCTCCTCCTTCCCTTCCCATGATACACTAATAACTACATTTATGTTTGGACTTTTTAAATAATTTACTTCTTAAATTTTACTAACCCTGACTAATGTTCAATTCGTCATTCACAAACTCAATGGATACCCTTTAAATTTATAAAGTATCCCTCTAAACATTCATGAAGGGATCTGATACAAACTTACGTTGGTGACTTCCATTGAACATTTTTACTAGAGTAAGTTTTTTTTATTTTCTTCGCTGACAGACACTTTTGTCCACGTTCCCCCCGGTGTGGGTGTATTGGCAGAATTATCTGAGCGATAGTGTGTTTGGATGTAAGGCGGAAGGCTCTGGCTTTATTCCCGACCGGATACTTTGATGGCGCTTCACTTCGACGTCCAGTCAGTGAAATACTTGTGCATTTCCTTAACATTCACCCTCTTATTCTTATGCGTTTAGTTAAATAGATGGGTGCGAGAACAAAGGTGTAGATCTCGTCAAGTCTGGCTTGTCGGTGATGGAAGATAAGGATTTGAATCTCTACCGGGTGTACTGGGATAGATTCTCACGTCTGATTTTGGTCATTTTTTTCACCCTTTTTTCATTTAAATGGGAATACATTTATAAATAAAACGTTCTTATCCCAGTACAGTGCATTATAAAATCTATCAATAATACTGGCGTTGAATAGGTGTCAATTTAGTCTAATATAATCTTTCTGGTAGCGCGAAGGTCAATGTTTGAATACCATAGGGTTGTACAGAGATTTTTTCCTCATGTGGTTTCCTACTTTCCCTTCATGCAAATGAGGCTACACTTCCTCTAAAATATGCCTTCTTTATCCCTACCCTGCCAGCGTAAATATGCTTATATTTCGGAAGGATAGTATTTAGCAGTGACCCACAATGGTGGACACGCAGTCTAAATGTCGAGCTTATTTAGTCTGATCTGCCAGTATAAAGAGGTTGGGGTTAAAATCCTAGCCGGGTCTATTGAGAGTTGTTTTTCATAAATGATTTCTCACTTTCCCTTCACACACGTGTCAAAAAAAAAAATCTAAATTCGTAATTAACGATTGCGTGTGAACATAAAGTGTACTGAGATATAAAGATAAAAATAAATGTGGTGTGGCTGTGTCATGGACACGGCCGTGTGTTGTACGTGAATACGTTTAAACTTAAACGAACATCGTAGCTTCTCCGAGTCAAAAGTTATACTAANGTGTATTAATCACAACTTGTGAATGTGAGGAATGCCAGGCCTCCACCGTGGTTCGGATTCCACGTTAAACTGTAGGTCCTCCATTTCATCTCACAATCACCCTACCATTACACATTAGCGTAAGTGCGTATAACCCGAACGGGTAGTAAGACGCGGTGCTAATAATAATAATAATAATAAGATTTTAAATTGTTCATAGATCGTCGTAATTCATCGAATTTCTTCATTAATGCGTTGTTTCAAGTCCACGATGGCACGCGTAAGATTCTATTAGCACATCTTTTACTTCAATTACACTCATAGGAATAATTTGGGACTCCGGAGATGCTAGATCGGAGGACCTAGGTGACATTCATCCCCAAAACTAATTAGCTAGAAGCTGTTAGATAAAATAATATAGGTGGTCAGGGGTGAAAGGCGCTAATAAAGTAATTAATTTGGAATTTTATAGACAGTTCATCGACATGTTTAGTGAAAATATTCATGTTCCGAACCAATTGCATATATCAGACGAGGAGCAGTTCCAAATCTCCGGGCCTATAAATAAACATAATTTCCTATAAATGAATGACGAACAAGAATGTATCTGATATCAAGTAGGTTAGCTAATTTTTTTTACCAAAAATAATTGTTTCACAAAATTATTGCACTATAATGCTGTTTCTCAACGAAAGGTGTTTTCTTTTAATTCAACCCGAGTTATCCATAAAAACGCTATAAAAACCGGCACACTCCATTGGCGCATATATTAGGGATATTTTAGGTTGGCTCATAGGTCGGCTTTCTTCTTTAGACACGGAGATGATTTTTATTCCTAGAACGACTATTGTAGTTTTTTAATAAATAAGTTAAAAAGTTCTTAAATATCCCTTAATACAATGGAGATATATAAACATACGATTTTAGTCTTAAATTTTGAGGTTAATGAAGGTTTTAGCTTCGGTGGTCAAAATATCCAAGGCGTCCCTCTCACAATAAACTGCACTACCAACAAGGCGGAGATCGGGGTTAAAATTCCGGTTGGGGTACTGAGGGTGGTTTTTATAAAATTGTTTATCACTATTCCTCCACATAAATGCTGGCACGCTTTCTCTAAATCCTGTCTTTCTCATCCCTACCTATTGATTTAGTTAAATGCGGATCGTTCATCCGGGTTGTAAGACATAACACAAAAACACACATAAAAAAGGCATCAGTCGGTCCATGGATTAAATGTTAGGCACATCTAGTATCATTTTCCAGTTACAGAGAGATTTATACCTCAAATCTCGGCTGTGTGTACATAGTTTGTTTATTCCTAAATTGTTTTCCACTAAAATGAGGGCGCATATCCCCTCAATTCTACCTTACTCATTCCTATCCAACTAAAGTAATTAAATTCGGGTAGTCTGGACGGGTAGTAAGATAGAATGTATAACAATATATCAATATAAATATCCATAAGTCACAGCAGCTCATTATGTATTCAAAAGTATGATACAACTTTAATAGCCGTAGACAAATTATTATTATTTTATTATTATTTAGCACCGCGTCTTACTAGCCGTTCGGGTTATACGCCTAAGTACTAATTACGCAAGTTGATTAGGAATTGGGAAGGTTGAATAGAGGAAATGAGCCCGCATTTGCGTGGAAGGAGAGTGGAAAACCATTTAGGAAAAATCACCCCCACTTCACCCGACCGAGATTCGAACCTCGATCTCCCCGTCCTCGGCAGTCGAGCTCAACACGACTAGCGCGTTAGCCAACTACGCCACCGAGGCGGGTGAAATATTGTAATTGGGATGGGATCGAGCTCGTGGAAATCTGAGTTTAGAACAAGCAAGCTACCAAGTGTGCTAAAGTGGACGTTAAACGTAGATAAATTGTTATAAACATATTTCGCAAATACTAAAAAATACAACCAATAGAGTGCGGGAAAACATTTGTTCATAAAGGTCAACTAATTATAGATTCCAATATAAAGACAGCTAGATCCGCTCACGCCAAACAGCACACCTCCGAAATTATCTTAGGTTCTACCCTTAATATCGTCATGTTTTAGTCAGAGACTTTATCATTTTTTCCTTCCATTCTTCTTTTTCCTCATTATCTTCTGTTTTGTTTTCACTAATCACATGCAAATAGAGTTTCTTGCTCTTCCCTACCAAGACTTCATTTTCTCTCTTTTTTTTTTCGCGTTTTCTTTTTCAATACTCGTTGATGGCCTACTGGACGGTTTCACCGCGTGTTCGTCTGCGATCTGATATTCTAATCACGCCGTCGTGGCATCCAATTTGCCGTGCCTTGATTGCTACAAGACGTGACTCGTTCCTGTGTCTCTTCGCCATTCAACTTTGCAGCCTGAAGTGTTTTATTTTTAAATTATATTTTCCTTTCTTTCGTTTTTTTTCCTCGCGAATTTTCTCATTTAATTTGCTAAGATCTTGGTATACATTGACAATATTTATTATTGATGATCTTGTTTATCAATATCAAGTTGAAAAAATAATGAAAATAGCATGCAGCTTGATTTAGTTTTAATTTTTTAATAACCATTTTGAGAATAGGGGCCTACCATTTATTACTTAACGATTTTCACACTTAAGTAAAACGTTTATTGTTTTACGATTTTCTCATGATTACACATTTAAAAACATTATTTATTCTTTCACGACTTTCTTAAAATAAATTATGCAAGAAAACGATTTTTCATTAATGGTGGATTTGTGAATGTGAATATAGCGTCTTAGAGCCTGAAACCACTGCTAATAATAGGTAAATTTTAAGATAGTAAGAAATTTAAAGTTATAATTTAACTTAGATGGTCTGCTTATATAGTATATATTTTACTTTTGAAGTAACTATTATATATTTTATTTATTTGTTTAAAACTTGTGACGATTCTCGGAATTATACCCAACCAATTTTCATATATATATTTTTAATGAAAGATTCAAATTTAAAAACCTTTAAAGGAGAAGCAAAAAATTCAGAAATGCTTTTTTTTTTCTTGTGACGGAGATTTCTCGAGTTGTACCACGAAAAGCCGAAAAATTAGAACTTATCCTTTTTCTCTTGACAGTAATTTTCTATTTTTTTGTACTGGACTAATTTTAATTGTATGATTTTTAAATTAAATGACTTACTCCAAACAGTAATTATCAAATTTAATACATTTTAAATAGTGAAGTGAAACATAAATTTAATTAATGTTTATCGGTGAATGTATGAACGCCATTAAGACCGGTTTTCCAAAACTGTACCATGAAAATGTGGTTGAGGTCTCTAAAATAAGGCATTTGACTTTATATCTATACAAAGATCACAAAAAGTCTGAAAGTTTTTAGGCTTTATTACAAGCCATGGGAGTTTAAACAAGCAAAAACGTTGACTGAGGAAATTTTTCGCTCGGATACGACCAGTTATTAATTTGAGTAGCAAATCTAAATTGCTATAACTAATCGTCTCTTCCTTCTTAAATAATAGCAAAGATAATGCTACAGAGATTGATGATAGGAATTTAAAATGACATAAAAACGCGGTTTAGAAAACGAGAATAATAAACGATCGTTGTAAAACACTGAAATGAATACCATTATAAAATTGAAATAATGATTTACAGAATACAACATTTCAAACTCTTTCCATCTCTCTCCACCATTAGTGGCAGGTGGTGGTGAAATTATGAACGACGAGTATAAGGGCGGGAGGGGGGATATGTGAGAAATAATATAAAGCGAAATAGAAGGGGAGATTTTATAAAACATCACAACATTCCATCCATCCATCCATCCATCCATCCATCCATCCATCCATCCATCCATCCATCCATCTATCTATCTATCTATCTATCTATCTATCCATCCATCAAAAGTGACAGCTGCAGCTCATATGACCTGCCGTGTAAATATATATAAAATAGTCTTTGTTACTTTTGTAACTATCAAATTCTGTTCCTTCTAGTAGAAACCTCCTGTACTACCATTCCACGTTCTATCGTACACTATTACCGTATTTATGATTCAAATGTACGTTTTATAGCACTTTCATGATCTACCTAAACTTGTATTACTGTATCATCTATCTATATATGACCCGACTTGGCCTAGCATTACCGTCGATTGGAAGACTCTGTACCTCCCTAGAAACCTGTGAGCCGCCAATATGATGAATAAATCACCCAACCAGGCTGCGCCGAACAAATGACTAACCACTCGCGGGAGCTAAGCGAGAGAGAAAGAGAGAGAGAGAGAGAGAGAGAAGGTTATATAGTTGAGGAGATTATACCTTCCAACATATCAATAACAGCTCAGAGCCGGATTTAGCCTGTGCAAGGATAAAACAGAAGGCCTCTGCCTAGTGTCACTCAGTATTAGTGAAATACTCAATCCACCGAAGTGAGCTGAAATCTGTTATTCAATTATTGATGGTTATATTTTAAGTCCAACTAAACAACCGAGCTACAAGATGCCTATAGTTTAATGTGTATACTCATAAAAAATTTACAAAGGTATTTACGATTAAGGTGGTATTTAAGGTATTTTTGCAATTCTTAGAACAAATTATTTTCAGCCAAAATAAATAAAACATTGCTTCCCTAAATATATTTAGCTAGAATTTTTACACAAAGTAATCTCGGCAATTGAATATTAGTCATGGGTATAGTGTTATTTGAAAATAAACTTTTTAAATAAATAGGAAAAGTTCTTGATGTTTGACAGTAATTAGAATTAAAAGCACAAATGTTATAGTGTATTAAGTGGTGTCAATTAGTAAAATTAATATATATTAAAACACTAGAACCATTTGCATTTAAAATCATAGACGTAAAATCGTAAACGTAAACGCCAATAGTAAAAAGAGTAACTGGTTGGAACTTTATCAAAAAATAAAATGTTAATAAAGTTTTAAAAATTATTAAAGACATGTAACATTCAATAAATTGGAAACTATTGGTTTTTATAAAGTTTATACAAATTTGGAAAAGTGACGATAATATTTCATTTATTTATTTTCTTAATTTTTACAAACTTTTTTAAAACTAATAGTTTTGATTTTATCAAATGTTACATGTCTTTAATAACTTTTTAAACTTTATTAACATTTTAATCACATTTATACTGTTTATTCTTTTTACTATCGACGACAACTTTATGCTTATGATTTGAACTGTAAATTGTTATTTTGTTTAATACACATTATTAATTAATTAAATACACTCATTTTATTATAATATTTGAGATTTTAACTCTAATTATTGTCAAATATCAAGAATTAACACTGCCCCATGACAATAACCAATATGTATTCTAAAACTAGAAAAAATCCTGTTAAAGTTTCAAAATGCCTATGACAAACATTCAATAACTGTTTGTATAATAAATACATATAAAATTTAACTAAAATATCTAATGAAGCAATATTTTATTTATTTGGCCAAAATAAATATTTAACACAAAAACGATAAAATAGGGACTCAAGTCGCTTTCCATTCCACTCAAGACTAAGGGAGCTGCCACTTGAATTGAAATATTCTTACACTTAATTTCTGAAGGAAATGACAGTTGTGCCGTTCCAAAACCAATAAAACAATCTTGAACTATCTTAGAACTTTCTGTTGCAACCCCGTTAAAAAAACCACTTGTTTTAGGCAGTCTTACCACTAGATTTGATCTAAAAACTGCAATTTTTGTGTGAAATGTAGTTGAAGTTGCACCAATTTCACATTTTCATAACTTTTGTAAGTTATCCAACATAAAATATATAGTTTTTAGTACTATAGGAATATGTTGATATATTTCAACTTAATTTAGGAGTGAATCAAATTTGAATAGGTCATTTCGAAAAGGCCATTATCCTACAAATTACACACGAGAGAAAATTATATGTTAAAGGCCATCGCTTTAGATGTATGACCTTTAGAAAGGAATGCTAACAGATATATTCGTAATATATGTAAGGCTCTTAAATGGAATGTTCGCATGAAATACGCACCGTCCTTCCACAGCATAATCCAAAAATGTAAAAAATTTAATTTGGTTAAAAAGTGGAAATATGGCCTATTAGAAATAACCATTTTAAACAAGATACTCCTCCCTAAATAATGCAGGATATCTGAAACTCGCCTGAGTGCCCTGGCGAGAGACCTCCTTGATTAAGATTTAAACATTAGTTCCATATCTCACCGATAGAAAGCACTGGTACGGTCGTGTGAACGGGGTTTTGAGAAGATCACACAATATATTCTAATCATTCTTTCCTTCAATGTCGCTTGTTTGATGGGAGATTAAAGAAAGTGAAAAGAGAAGTTAAATGACCGACAGATAAACGTTAAATAGGGCTAAACACTAGCGTTTCTGGTGGAGAGATATTCTTTATGAAATAAAATTCACCAGATTTATTCATTATGTTGGCAGCTTCTCGATGTATATAGAGTGGAACTTCGTTTAATCGGCCTAATTGGGACCGGATGCCGTCAAAATTAGCTCAAATCCGGAAATCCTAGTAAAATGTATTAAAACCAAATGTATTACTACAACTCACCATTTATTTTTCATAATACAAAACTATAAACATTTGAAATATTATGTTACAACCACTATTCGATCATAAAATAATGAGTAGGCTCTGTTGTGACAGTTTTGAATGGTGTTTACATTACGCTGGGAAATTCACTGATTGCAGTTCAGTTTTAGTTCAGTACAGTACTGTAATTATCCTGCAGCTACAGTCTCGTAATTAATTAATTTATTTGAAAGGAGTTAAAAAATCCATCAATTATTTGTCCCATAAATTTTGTTAAAAAATAAAAGGCAATGTGAACATTCAGTCCGGATGGACAGGAAATCCGGATTTATGAGGGCTGGATAAACGAGGTTCCAATGAACAGAACTCTCAACGTGTCTAGCTCTATTAAAAGGAATTTTTAAATTTGTGTGTTTTACTAGTGGACGTCTAAGATATCTACAGTAGCCCCATGGCTTCTTTGGTGCTGACTGACAGCTCACAGCTGACGCCTTTGAAAAGCTACCAGACCAAATTATGTATCCCTACGCCAAACCATATGATCTGTAAAACACATATGTTTAGCAGCTGTCACTTCTGACAGTCAAAATTTAGGTATATACCTAAATGTTGACTGTCAGAAGTCAGCTGTGAACTGTCAGTCGGCACCAAAGAAGCCATGGGGCTACTGTACATATTTTATAAGACAACCATTGTTTTCACCCTATTTTTACATGTACAATTCTTTTATTTCAAATCAAATATTATTTTATCTTTTTTTCTTTAGTCCAAACATTTCTGCATATTTTTTATGTGTTTGTTTTTACTTTTTGAACCTATAAAATATAAATTAGATAATTAACTACGGATGATAAAATCCTCTATTTCGGGTGTTCCCCCCCCCCCCTTACATCTCACGTTTCCCATTCATGAGGGCTTCCTTTCCTCCTCTATTTCTTGGGAAAGCGTGGCATCTCCCTTAACCACGTGATCTAGACGCCCACGTTGTATAATCTGATGGCAGCAAAGGTTTCCATTTCGTTCCTTCCTACCCCACCCCCGAGGGAGAACCAATCACATTACTGGGATCCTTGTCGCAGCGGTGGCTGGTGGCTCAAGGCCTTCTTGATTCAATCACCACCTTTTGGAGCGGCAGTAATTGTATTACATTACCATCAGGTAGACCTTGAGAAGGATCAGCCACTTTGTCACGAGTAGCCTACACCATGTGGTGGAGGCGAGATGGTGGATATCTTCTTCTCTCAAGAAATGTATCCCCAAGGAATGATCTCCGATTTTTACTTTCTCTCTATCTTACAGGTAGAGAAAGTATGGTGATCGTCAAAAAATTCGAATTCGAGATTTTGATGAATTTTGACGTTTCATGACTTCCTGAATCCGAAAAAGTGGTTTTTGAATTTCCGTCTGTCTGTCTGTCTGTCTGTACCTCCAACTAGAGCCTAAACTGTTTTACCGATTGAGCTGAAACTTGATATCTAGGGTTTTCATAGGGTTGCCCCGAGGGGTTTTTGGAATTGGATATCTACCCCTAAAATTAAGGGTAGTTTACTGAAGGGAAAAAAGAGAAAAAGTCGATTTTCTCAAAATCGGCTCTAACGATTTTGATTAAATTTCATTTAT